>LNAC01000030.1:81533-94468 GCA_002007465.1 Ailurus styani
CCACCCTATCCCTACCCTCCCACCCCCCAGTAACCCTCAGTTTGTTTTGTGAGATTAGGAGTCTCTTATGGTTTGTCTCCTTCCCCATCCCATCTTGTTTCATTATTTTTCCCTCCCTACCCCCCACAACCCCCCACCCTACCCCTCAAGTTCCTCATATCAGAGAGATCATATGATAATTATCTTTCTCCGATTGACTTATTTCGCTTAGCCTAATACCCTCTAGTTCCACCCACGTCATTGCAAATGGCAAGAGTTCGTTTCTTTTGATGGCTGCATAGTATTCCATTGTATATATAGACCACATCTTCTTTATGCATTCATCTGTTGATGGACATCTAGGTTCTTTCCATAGTTTGGCTATTGTGGACATTGCTGCTATAAACATTCGGGTGCATGTGCCCCTGAGGATCACTACCTTTGTATCTTTGGGGTAAATACCCAGTAGTGTGATTGCTGGGTCGTAGGGTAGCTCTATTTTCAACTTGTTGAGGAACCTCCATATTGTTTTCCAGAGTGGCTACACTAGCTCGCATTCCCATCAATAGTGTAGGAGGGTTCCCCTTTCTCCACATCCTTGCAAACATCTGTTGTTTCCTGACTTGTTAATTTTAACCATTCTGACTGGTGTGAGATTGGCCCACCCTGATTGAAGTGATCCCTGGGACACTTAAACTCAACCTGAGGTCACATGCACACTCTGTCCCTTCACTTAGCATCTCTCTGATAGGGCTGCCTGGACACCAAACTTCCCTTGGCGCAGTAAAGCAAGATTATCAAGGATGAAAACTCCTCTGTCTTCTCCTAAGTGAGGGAGCTGTGGTCTTGGGAGAGTGAGCTTGATAAACTGGGCTGATACTCTAGGTATGCTGAAAATCAACTTCGACCTTCCTGAGATGGGCTTTCACACTCTCTTCCATGGTGTCCTGGGGAGGAGAAAACTGGCATCGCCCTGTGGCATCCCAGGAGAGAGGGAGTGAGCGTCAGGTGAGAAATTAAGTGAGTGTACTCTGGTCAAGTCCTATAGTCAAGTCCTAGCTGTGTTACTTGCCGGCTGTATGTCTTTGACAAGTTTACTAATCTGTCTGAACTTTGGTTGCCTCTTCTTAAAAATGGGATGATGAACAACATCTGATAGAACAGCTTTGAGGTGGAAGTGATTGGTGTCACTGCCAGCACTGAGCCTGGCTCACAGTAGTGGTCTGGAAGGGGGAGCGGGTAATGGTGCCCCTGTACTTTCAGCAAACAGCGCTTTTCTATCCATTGGTCCTGGAGCGTGGCGCATTTGAGCAATGTAGGAAGGTTATTGGAGTCATCTCCACCCTTCCCTGCGAGTGTGTGCCTGTGCAAACACACATATCGGTCGTTAGTTTCAAAGACCTTCCCGTGAGTCCAGTGTGATTGAAATGGCAGATGCCCCTTAGACTGCTGACTCACAGCATCGCTGGGGGCTGATCATGGCCCCAATGTTTTCAACACTGTTCCTCCCTTTTCTCGATCTTCATGAGATCATGCAGATTTTTCTATTTATTCCACTCACTCAGTATGTGTTAATCATTCCCTGAGTGTTGGCCATTGTATTAGGACCTGTGAGCAAAACAGGTAAGGTCTGCTTTATGGTCCAGTCGGAGGCAGACAGGCACTAATCAGATAACTGACATTTTTAAAGACCCATCTGGTTGCAGTGAGAAGGGATGGAAGGCAGTCATGGAGGCAGGAACCCCTGAGGAGGCTAACACAGCCCCCTCAAGGACGAGACGATGGTCAGTCAGACAGGAGCTGTTTGGCAGGATGGACGAAAGTGGGTGTGTCAAGGAATGCTCAGAAGGAAACTTCCAGAAGACCAGACCAGGAGGCGGGTGTGGAAATGGAGTTGACCAGGAGGGACCCTCTGGTTTTTGGCTTATGCCCTTGGCATGGGGGTGGGGGGAAGAATTCCAGAAGAAGGCCGGGTTGTGGGCAGAAGATAGGAGTACAGTGTGGACACCCAGGTGGGGTGCCAGTTAGATATTAGATATTCAGGGGCGCCTGGGTGACTCCGTCGGCTAAGTGTCTGCCTTTGGTTCGGGTCATGATCCCAGGGCCCTGGGATCAAGTCCTGCGTCAGGGTCCTTGCTCAGCAGGGAGCCTGCTTCTCCCTCTGCCTGCTGCTCCCCCTGTTTGTGCCCCTACCCCTGATAAATAAATAAATCTTAAAAAAAAAAAGATGTTAGATATTTGGCACATTCAACCCGGCCATATATGATGAAAAAAATGCCTCCCTAAATCTCCTGGCCCACCGTGTGCTCATGTGCACAGGCTACACTCAGCCCCGGGGTCCTGCAGGGATCATGCAGCAAAGGCAGCCGTGGGCTGCTCTGTGGCAGCACAAGGTGAAGGGGTTGGCTCTCATGGAGCAAGGAAATTTGATCCCTATGAGAAAAGAGAGGTTTTCCAGAACCTCTTAGTTGATCTTTGGGTTCCTTCATTTAATGATTTCCACGACCCTGACTACACAGTTCTTCAGTTCTTCCCTCGCGCCAAGGTCACACCGAGTGCCCTGGAGTTTGCCTCATGTTAGAACAAAACCATTCATCTCTGTAACTACAGCTAAAGTATTTTGCTCTCATTGTAATTAGGTAATTCTTAGCAAATTGGACTATGGTTTTTTTTAAAGCATATATTTGTCTTTTTTATTGAGGTATAATTAACACACCATAAGTCAATTTTCCGCATAGAATACAATGAGTTTTGTCAGTGTTTATAGTCTTGGAAACACCACACTTGTGATCTAGAACATTCCATCACTCCCAAGAATTTTCTCAGTCTCCTTTACAGTCCGTCTCTTCACTCCCTGATCACTGACAACCCTTGACCTGCTTCCTGTCATTATAGTTTTGCCTGTTCTAGAATTTTATGTAATTGAAATCACTCTGGATGTAAAGTTTTATGTCTGGCTTCTTTCACTCAGTGCAATGACCGTCTTATTTGTACTGGTAGCCTGTTCCTTGCTGAAGAACATTCCGTTGCGTGGTTACGTAATGATTCACAACCGGTGGACGTCCAAGTTCTTTTCCCGTTTTAGGCAATGATGAGTAGAGCCACTATGGACACCCACATGCAAGTCTTTCTGTGGAATTTCATTTCCCTTCATGAGTACATAGGGGTGGGATTAGTGGCGCCTAGGGTAAGTGTGTGTGTGACTTTATTTTTATTTTTTTTTTAATAAAGATTTTATTTATTTATTTGACAGGGACACAGCGAGAGAGGGAACACAAGCAGGGAGAGTGGGAAGGGGAGAAGCAGGCTTCCTGCTAAGCAGGGAGCCCAATGTGGGGCTCGATCCCAGGACCTTGGGATCATGACCTGAGCCGAAGGCAGACGCTTAATAACGGAGCCACCCAGGCGCGCTATGTGTGTGTGACTGTATAAGAAACTAAGAAACTCTGTTCCAAGTGGCTGTAATAGTTTGCATTCTCCCTCAGCAGCATAGGGGGATTTCAGTTTTTCCACATCCTCTTTAATACTTTTAAACTGTGGCCATTCCATGGAGTGTGAAGTGATTTCTCAGAGTGGTTTTAATTTCTATTTTCCTAATGGCTATTGACATTGGGACTATTTTTCTATTTTTGTTTTCTATCTTACATATCCTTTGGTTGAAGTGTCTGTTCAAATCTTTTGACCATCTTTAATTTTTATTTGTAACTCCATGTAATTGAATTTTTTGAAGTCTTCATATATTTTGGATACAAATCCCTTATAAAATCTGTTTTACACATATTTTCTCCCAGTCTGTGGCTTGCCTTTTCACTTTCTTACCATCATGTACATATATATCTCATATATATATATATATATTTACTTATTTATTTAGTTTTTTAGGTTGTCTTGTGGTTTAGAATATGATCTATCTTGGTAAATATTCTGTGCACAATTCAAAGAATTTGTGTCCTGCTATCATTGGATGAAGTGATGTATAAATGCTGTTTCGGTTAAGTTGGTTGAGAGTGTTGTTCACATCTTTCATCCTTATTGATTATCCGTACGCCTTTTGTATCAGTTCTTGATAGAAGGATGTTGGGGTCTTTAATTATAACTTTGGATTTGTCTGTTTCTTCTTTTAGTTCTACCATTTCAGGCTCCATCTACTTTGATGTTCTATTATTAGGTCCATACCATCTAGTCTCTTTTTGTCCTTATGATGAATTGGCCCCTTTATCATTATGAAATGTCATTCTTTATCCCTGCCTGGTAATACTCCTTGTTCTGAAACTCACTTGGAGATTAATATCACATTCCAGCTTTCTTTTGATTAGTGATTGCATTCTGTATCATTTTCTATCCCTTTACTTTTCATTTTTCTGTCTTCATATTTAAAATGTGATTTTTAGCTGTTAGAGTATAGTTGGGTCTTCCTATTTTAACCAGTCTGACAGTCTCTTTTAATTGTGGTGTTTGGAACACTTTAATTTCATGTAAGTATTGATATGGTTGTATTTAAATATATCATTCCTCTATTCATATCTGGTCTTCATTCATTTTATATTCTTTTCCTAATTTCTTTTGGACTATTTCTTTATCATTCCACTTTATCTTCACTTGAACATATTAGATCTTCATTATTGTCCTATAATGTATAAAAATAATGTATTAAAAAAGCATAAAAATTGTTACTCTAGGGTTTACAATATTTATCTTCAACTTATCACAGTATCCTGTCAAGTAATATTATGGCATAAGAACTTTTGCAACAACATCGCTTCTCGGCCTTTTGGCTAAGATCAAGTGAAGAACTTTTGCAACAATATACTTGCATTTCTTGCTGTCTATGACTTGTGCTATTTTTATCATTCATTTTACTTTACATATGGTCTAAATTTTACAGCACATTATTGTTATTTATGCCTTAAATATTTTTTAAAAGATTTATAAAAGTGAGAAAAATGCTTTCTATATTTACCTCCATATTTGCTGTTTCTGGTGCTCATTATTCTTTATGTAGATCCAAATTTCCATCTAGTCTTATTTTCTTTCTGGCTGAAGAATTTTCTAAATATTTCTCATTATACTATTATGCTGGTGAAAAATCTCTCAGAGTTTTTTTTTTTTTTTTCGTTTTTGGAAAAAAATCTTTCCCACCATTATTTTTAAAAGATATTTTGGTTTTCTCTAGAATTCTTGGCTTACAGATATTTTTCTTTGTATTTTNAGAATTTTCTAAATATTTCTCATTATACTATTATGCTGGTGAAAAATCTCTCAGAGTTTTTTGTTTTGTTTTGTTTTTGGAAAAAAATCTTTCCCACCATTATTTTTAAAAGATACTTTGGTTTTCTCTAGAATTCTTGGCTTACAGATATTTTTCTTTGTATTTAAAAAATATCACTATGTTGTCTTCTAGCTTGCATAATTTATGATATGAATTTTATTGTATTATTATCCTTGGTCCTCTATACATGTGTCTTTTTTCTCTGGCTGCTTTTATATTTTGTCATTATCACTAATTTTCTGTAATTTTGATATTATATGCATCGATGTATTGTTTTTGTGTTTTGGGGGGTTTGTTGAGCTACTTGGACTTGTGGATTTACAGTTTCCATCAGAACTGGACAAAATGGCCATTATTTCTTTAAGTATTTACCCATTCTTTGCTTTTCTGGAACTCCCAATTTCATGCATGTTAGGCCACTAGATGTTGTCTGACAACTCACTGAGGCGCTGTCCACTGCTTTGTCAGTCTCTTTGGTTCTTTTCAGATAGTTTCTATTGCTGTGTCTTCAAGTTCACTAATTTTTCTTCTGCAATGTCTAATCTGCTGTTAATGCTCTGAGGTATATTTTTCATCTCTGATACTGTATTTCTTATCTCTAGAAGTTTAATCTTTTTCAATAGCTTACATTTCTTTCTCATGTTTTCACCTGCCTTTTTGGACATATGGAATATATTTATAGTACCAATTTTAGTATCCTATTTATTCCATCATCTCTGTCATTTCTGGATCTGTTTCGATTGTTTGAGTTTTCTTCTGTTGTGGGTTGTTGTTTCCCCATTTATTTTTAGTCCTCATAATTTATTATTTGATTCTGGTGTTGTGAATATCACATTATTGACTGCTAAAGTGTTGTATTCTATTGTATTCTCTATTGCAGTTCTTTCATTTTTGTTGGATATTGTCTTGAAACACATTAGAGTTACTGTAATCGGTTTGATTCTTTTTAGATTGGCTTTTAGCCCAAATTACAGTTGATCCAGAGCAACTTTTAATTGAAGGATAATTTTCGTGAGACATCGTCAAGAATTCTGTGTAACACCCCATGTTTCCACACTGGCTAATGGAAACGTGAATTCTTCTCAGCTCCATATAGACACAATGGTTTGTTTTATCTATTCTTAGTATGCTTGTTCTTTCCTGGCTTCAAGTAATTTCCTCCCAAACGCACGCAGATCAATACTCAGCCAAAGACTTGAGGGGACCTTCTACATTGTGTTACAGTTCTCTGCTTGTAGAGGTCTCTCCTCTTTGGTGTTTTGCCATGCAAATCCCAGGCACCTTGACCTCACCAAGGAGGACCCCTCTGTTTCTTCAACTCAGTAGGAACATGAGGCTCTTTTGGTTCCTTCTCACTGGACTCTGGTCTGGAAACTCTCTCTAGGAAGTAAGCTAAAGAAATTGTAGGGCCACCTTGTTTCTTTCTCTTCTTTTGAGGGTAGTCTTCCCGTGCTGCTTTTTGTCCAATGCTTAAAAAACTATTAATATACATTCACATATATATTCAGATTTTAGTCATCAGGGAGGAAGATCAATTTTGCCTTGGGTACTCCATCATAGCCAGAAGTAGAAGACATGCCTATTACTTTATTTGCATGTATCTATATAGCTATAGGTAAAACCCATCAATTATATGTCCTACAATAACATTTTAAAAAATGTCAAAACATTTTGTTAATGTCAACATTTTCTTAATGTCAAACTCACAGCTATTTTTCTATTTCAGCAGGTTTTTTTTTTTAACTTTTGGGGGGTTATTCATTAAAGAATCCATAGACCCCTCCTCCAAAAAATGCACATGGTCACACGCACATTAGCATGCAAATTGAAAAATGCAAAAATAATCCTTGGTTCTCCCCTGTGGAAATTGGAGGACTATTTAGGCTCAATGAGAACTCTTGCTCTAATTAATGTTGCTTTGTTTGTTACTTTGGTGATCAAAAAAATTATAATTTCTTCCCCTGCCTTACCTTGTAGAGTTATTATGAAAGATCACGCCGGCAATGTCAAAATACTTTATACGAATTATGGAAACATACTATACTTTTTTGGTGATGATTATTGTTACTATGGTTACCATCATTATCATTTATAATAAGGGCTCTTAGCTGGTTTTTTAAAATTGTAGTAGTTACTTATAATAGTTTAATTTTCCTTAACTATACAATAAACACACATACACATACATAAATGTATATGCACACATATGCAAGTACATACATATTTTTAAAAAAGATTTATAACAGTATAACCATCTATTTACAGTGAAACATGGTTCTTTTTTTCTATTTTTTTAATTAAAATTCAATTAGCCAAGGTATAGTGTATCATTGATTTTTGATATAATGTTCAATGACTCATCAATTCAGTATAATACCCAGTGCTCACCACACCACGTGGTGGTTCTCTTTCTTGTCCTCTGTTTTCTCCCCTCAACTTTGAATCTCCTGGTTGAGCAGTTGTCCAACACATTTGTACAATTTTTGCATCGATTTACAAGTAACTGTTGTGTAATGTACTTTGTAAAACTCATTTTTTTGTGCTATTAAAATCAATGAAGATGCAATTTATGGAATAATCTTTTTTAGGTATCTCTCTGAACTAGCTACATTTTGTTATTCAGTATTGGCTATGCATGTTCTTTGATATGCAAGAACTTGCCTGCATCTCAGCCTGGCCCCCTGCTTCAGTTCCTTCCCTTCTCACCCTCTGTTAGCAGGATGGAAGCCATGACGGCATCTGCCCCCCCCAGTATGCCACATGCCTCTCCATGTGCCATCCCCCCTGACCTACTTCTCCATCCTCTCCCTTGCCATTTGTTTCTGTGTCCCCATCCCATTTGGAATTCTCAAGTGACTAAATCTCTCCCATCTTTTCAACGCATTTCAGGGCACACCTTCTTTAGGAAAGCTTCATGGCCAGAGGGACTCATGCCATATCCCCCCCTCTTCAGGGGTCCTGAACCAAGAACTTCTGGATTGGCCTATTCCAGTTCTAATGCCAGCAGTCTGAAAGCTCTTTGTGGAAGAGATTGTGAATTCTTCAAGTGTGGGCGCTGTGCTAGTTCTCTTAGAGACTCCTCCAGCGATGTGCTTGCTTTATAGGAGACACTAAGTACTTGCTGGACTCAATTCATTTGAACTAATTCTTTCCCTCTCTGGCTGATATGATAGACGAAGAAATTGCCCTGACCTCTCTTCCTGAGACCTTTGAATAATTGCTCAGGAAAAATCCAGAGACGATTGGGATAGCCTCAAACACTGATTGTGAGAATGGACATTGGTTCAGCTGTTTTGCAGGGCAATTTAGCGGCTCTATTAAGATTGTAAATAGTCATCCTAGCAATTCCTCACCAGGGTACCTGTCCTGAGGATATGCATTCAGGTGAGTTGAAAATTCAAGGACGAGGATTTTTCTCTGATGTATTGCTTGTGGTTGCAAACAACAAAAACAACAACAAAACCCAACTAAATGTCCATCAATATGTAAATGTTTAAATTAACTACTGGATACCCAATATAAGAGACTACTTTTCAGCAATTTAGAAAACTTGAGTAGATCCTTGTGGACTGACATAGTAACAAAATTTCCAAAACATATTTTTAGTTTTTAAAAACATTTAGAAATGATATGATTCATCTCTACGGTTTATAATTTAAAAGCAAATCCCACAAAATCTAGACATTTCTATGTATTTGTATTTATGGAATCTTTATATTTCCTTCTAGTACAACTGAATGTCACCTGGGAATGAGGTTCTAGACAAGTCCAGGAGCAAGGTGACAATTGGATGCAGGCAAAATTTATTTCTAAAATCCCTTGAGAAAGAGCCACTTGCGAGTCAGACGGTTCATCTTTACTAAGTCCAATGTAGCTCAGTATTATTTTCCGTTGTGTTGCAGCAGATTACTGTTTCTCTAGGCAGTTTCTTCCAAACTGAGGATGGCAGTTTGCATCTCAAGCAAAAATAAATACACTCACGCCATGACAGGCCCTCCAAAGCTGAGACCAAACAGTGCCTCCCAGCAGGAGCATCTAAACAGTTAGGTCAGGACAGTTGATATGGGGTGACTCTGGGCAGGTTGGGCATTTAGCATCCCTTCCTCACAGCCTTGGATGCTTATTATCCCTATTCCCTTCATTGCACAGTGAAATATTCTTCCAGGTATTTCTAAATGTTTCCCTAGGGGGCAGTACTTCCCCTGCCTGAGAACCACTGGAGTAGGACCCACATCTCCCAGCTCATCCTCACTCTTGTCTCATTGTATGTCATGGTCACCTGCTCTGTTTAAGGAGGATCTCTAAAAATTACTTTTCTCATTCTTTCTGAGCCTGCATAGTTGAATTCCTATAAGCCATATGCTCCAAGGGTTCTATCCTACTATTTCAGTTATCAACTGCTTTATAACAAAGCATCTGAAACATGGTGGCCTATGAAAATCCCATTTGGCTATGCTCATGGAGTCTCTAGATCCAAGAGCCTAGACTAGACAAGTGATTGCTTCTGCTTCACAGGATCTGGGGCTTCAGGTCAGAAGACTTGCAAGGCTGTGGTGGACTCTGGCTGGGGGCTGGAATCATCTGGAAGTGTCTTCATTCACATACTGGGCTCCTGGGCTTTGAGAATAACTCAAAGGCTGGGTTTTGGTGGGTTGGGGCCCCTCTGATGGGGCTGGAGCACGTGCACACGGCCTTGCAAGGACAAGCTCTTTTCTCTCTACCCTCCTGGGTTCATCGGCCGAGAGCCCTGCGGATTCAACCTACAAAACACAGGTTAACAAGAGAAAAACAGAGTTTATGAACACAGGCAGTGGGCATACATGTGGGAGAAACTCAGTGATGAGTAGTTCAAAGGGGCAGTTAGACGGAGCTTGGGGCTTCTATAATAGCGTCCTAACGAATGACAGTCCTAACGAATTTGTATGGCAGTGACAAGATGAACGACAAGGAAGGTTTTAGGCTTTTGGGGTGGCCAACCTGGGGAGAGGTAAATATGTGTGAGAAAACTAATGCAAGAGAAGGCCTATCGTAATAACGTTAGCCTTGTCTCTGGGCATCAAGAGCCTGAGCCTGTTTTTGCAGATGGAGAGGAAAGCAGAGGGCTTTTTTTTTTTAAGATTTTATTTATTTATTTGACAGAGAACACAAGTAGGCAGAGGCAGGCAGAGGGAGAGGGGGAAGCAGGCTCCCTGCTGAGCAGAGAGCCCAATGCAGGGCTCAATCCCAGGACCCTGAGATCATGACCTGAGCCAAAGGCAGAGGCTTTAACCCACTGGGCCACCCAGGTCCCCCAGCAGAGAGCTTTTGTGTGTAGGCCTGTCTTCCGTTTCTCATATGTCTTCAAAGTGGCATATTTGGGGCTGGCATATTCTGATCTCCTATAGCTTCTTCCTGTGGCTTTGGGTTCCTCACAGCATGGCAGCCTTACCTACTTACATGGGGAGGCTTCAGGGCTCCAAGGGTGAGCATTCCAGCTAATAAGCAAAGCCTCACGGTCCCTCGTTCCCTAGGCTTGATAGTCACACAGCATGAATTATGCAAGCTTCTTCACCTAAGCAATTCCAAGTCCATCCAGGACATGGACTCCACCTCTTAATGGTAGGAGTATCAAAGAATTTATAGCTATCCTTTTGAAACTACCAAACCTAGGGTGCATAGGATAGCATTCTGAAAACATGTGCATCAGTCTATTAAGGTAAATCTATTAAAATTATCTTGTGGACTAAACATGCTAGCTTATTGGCAGTTTTATATGAGTCAAACTAATAATAGTAGCAGTTATCCCTGGTAGAGAAGATCGGGTGGGGAGGCAGTACTTTTGGACAAACTTGACTTTATCTGTTGTTCAGGTATCCTTTATAATGATTATAAATCCATATGTTACTCATATCATTTTTTAAAGGGATGATGTTTGACCTTCA
Source organism: Ailurus styani (assembly GCA_002007465.1). Taxonomy (NCBI): domain Eukaryota; kingdom Metazoa; phylum Chordata; class Mammalia; order Carnivora; family Ailuridae; genus Ailurus; species Ailurus styani. The sequence goes on from LNAC01000030.1 coordinate 92,703, forward strand.
TCATAGAAACAGTCTTATAAAAGTGGACTGGGAAAGAAGTAGGAGACTTTGACCTGCATTCAGTGACGTAAATATAAAAATTATTCTGGATCCACAAGCAAATATCAGAAAACTCTGCCTCCTTAATTTGATGCAACAGCTGATTGTTGAGTACCTCCTGGAGTTGAGCAGCGTGCCCAGTGCTCTGCAGGGTACACCTACGGTTAGGAAGAGGTGCCATGACTCACTTGCTTGGAAAGGACAAGAACAAGGCAAGCGATCAGAGGAGTTAACGTGTATTGAGCCTTCCTACCTGCGGGCGCTGTTTGTGTTCTGAAGTTATTTCTCAGAACAACCCTCAGAATGTGGGAGAAGGCATGTGAACTGACAGGCAACTGACCTGGGAAGATTTTGGGAAGGAGGTAGGATTTGAACTGAAATAAATGAGCTGAGGTTCTCAGGCTCTGAAGGTCATCACCATTGCCTGAGGAGTTTGTTCAGACCGTGGATGAATCTCCAGGCTTCCCTCAGACCTTCTGAAATGGAAACAGGTGCATCTGTATTTGTGATGGGGACTCTGGTACAGACACGCTTAACCTTACCTCTACCTTAGACACTCACCTGGAGATTTTGGAAACACTGATTCCCAGGCTCCTGTAATGGAGATTCAGATTCGGTAGTCTAAGGTAGGAAGCTGTGTCTTTACTAAGTCTCAGGTGACACTTATGATCAGGCAAACCATCATTGTAGAACATAGAGAGAGAGTGAGAATTTGACCTTTAGAGATGAAGAAGAGAGTTCCTGTTGGGGGACAACATTTGTGAAGGTGGGAGTAGGAAAGTATAGCGGGACTTGAGTCTGCAGTGAGTACTGTGGAGCATAGACTGGAAAGACACTGGAGGGGGTACCTAGTTAGGCTACTTCATTTGTCAAGGTGAGAAATAACACTGGCTTCAGGCACTTTCTAGCCCAGGGCAGATATCACTGAGTGAAAAGAACATTGAGTGCTACCACCTGCCTTTTCTGTGTGTCCTGCTGCCTGGAAGGTTAGTGTGATGGCTGGTGCTCTGGTAGCCATTTAAAACCCTAGCATGAACTTGAAAGTAACAGTTGTATAGTAGGATGATGAAGGTAAGAGACAGAAGGGATATTTGATTTCTCTGATTCAAAGGATTTCTACTTACCTGAAGAACACTGATATCTTGCAGACAGTGATGGAAGCAGGCAACAGCTCCCATGACAAAATAGTGTGTGTGTGTGTGTGCTGACCCAGAGGGAACTTTTTCCAGTGAAGATCTGGTTTGTTCTCTATTTTGTCAATTGAAACTGGATCATGGAGTGCCTCACTGCCTCTCCTATTCAGTCACTTGGCTTAAATCGGGCCCTCAAATGTGTTTATCTTGGCCAGCAGTCTGTGTTAATATCCGGAAAAGTTCAGTTAAGCTATTTGAAGCCATCAGTAAATTCAGGCAGCAAAGTTAATTCTGTTCCTTAGAGGAGTGTCTTCTTGGACATAAAAGTCCTGTCTTTGGAAGAGTGGCTGGTGTCACGGTGGCAGTGGAAGCACCAACAACAAAAGGACCGGCCACTGGCTTTTCTGGAATGTGCCAGGACATTTGCATCAGCTCACTTAATCCTCACCCCAGTTTTAGAAGTTGGATTTTTTTTCTTATTCTCATTTTACAGAAGAGGGAAGGGAGGCCCAGCATGTTCACAGGGCCATGGCCTCGGCCTCGGCCTTGCAACCAGCATGGACCTGGAGCGAGCCTCCCCCCCCCCCCCCCCCC
>LNAC01000030.1:94516-170053 GCA_002007465.1 Ailurus styani
CCCCCCGGCGTGCCCACCTACCTGAGGACAGCCTCTTCCAACATGTAGCATCGAGGTGCCCATGGGGCCGCCGGTGCAGGCCCATCCTGGGGCCCCGGGGGTGCGGGGTGTGGCTGGCTGCGAGGCATCTGCTCATGGGCCGCTCCTTCCGAACAAAATAGGCCTTTTTATTCCATGTTCAAGTTAAGTAGGTGATTAAGTGGGTTTTATTTTGTCAGTGGTTAATGAGAGTTGAATTAACCTGCACAGTTATCTTGTGTTCCTTTGATGTGGGGCCTCCCATTTGCAGTAGAAGGCAGACAGCAGTGCGGACTGCAACATTATGTAAATGAGGGCCAGGAAACGGGTTGCTGTGGGCAACCGGGGAGCTTGAGGAACTGGCTCTATTCTCCCTGTGCTTCTGCCTCTGGCTTCCCTCCCAAATGCCCTCCAGCATCCGCTACCCAGACCTATTCCCCTTTATCTTTCCTTTACCTGATTTTCTCCTTCCTGCTTGCTCTAGGGTGGGGCCATTTGGCCTCCCCTCTAGGGACCCTGGGCTTTTAAGTTCTTACAAACACCTCATGCATTCTGGGCACTGCTGAGCTTCCTTGGGGCTCCCAGCTGCCTCATTACCCAAGGCCTGTCTTTGATTTACTTCGATTTATAGTCTCATGTATATACCTTCTGCTTCCACTCTCTCTGGGGAATGAAGAGGGGTGCCGTGGAGGGAGGGGGAGCAGGGTTTATAAGGTACTGTGTGCTGGGTAGCCGTGCCGCACTCGGGGTTCACGGAGCCGGGGAGAAAACACATCTGCCTGTTCGCCCATCATGTACGGTACTTACCATCTTCTCTTAAACTGGGGTTCAGGGTTTGCAGCCTCTCAACCTTAGTTGGGATCTGATTCGGCAACTGTTTCACGACGCACTGCCAAGACAGGTGGCGTGAATTACGGCATGTGATGAGCAGTCAGGGTTCTTTGCTGGTCAACAGGAGCTTTGCTCTCAGGATGGCCCTTGTGTCTCAGATTCTGAAACTCCTGTGTAAGGGCAGGGCTAGGAGAAGAATCAGAATGTAAAGAGCCAAGAAGTGATCCTCCCTGCCTCCCTCCCTTCCCCTTTGTTTCTCTTTCTAGAATGAGTATTCTTTGGAGATGGCTATAACGCAGTAGAGAGATAATCAGGAGATGGAAGCCACATCCATAGTCCCCATCATGACAGTGGCGATTCCCACGGCTCCTGACCCCTACCGTTTCACCAGTCCAAACAGCCAGCCCCCGCCAGCCCCAGGATCCTGCACTGCTTTCCTGCCGTTTCCCTTGGACCCTGCTCACACCTTCATAGTGGCCCTTCCCTGAAGGGTCTTTAGATCCCCCACTCCGGGTGGCTGTCTGAGTCCTGCCAGGAACCTGAGTCAGTAGATGATAGAACTGGGATTAGAATCCACAGCCCGACTCCAGAGATAGGTTCACATGGCGGGAGGTCCCCAAGAGGACCCCTAGGTGTGACCGTTTGCCAGTACCCCCATCCATGGGACTCATGTGCAGTTGTCCTCCTAGCTCTAATTTATGACAGCAGAAGGACCCCAAGTAACATCAGCACAGAAAGAAGGTGCGTGGTGCACATCTGGGGAAACCAGGCGCGAGCTTCCAAGAGCGCCCCTCTCTGCGCGGTCATGTGGCACGGGCTTAATTCCTCTGGCAAGGAGTTGTGACGACATGTACGCGATGTTGTCAACCAGGAAAACTCAGAGACTCGGTGCCTGGGGTTTTTTATTGGGGGCTATTCGCGTAGCCACACGCCCTACCTGGCATGTACCCGGATTCCAGACTCCCAGAGGGAAAGCAGGTGTTCAGCCTCAGCCATGTTATTTATACAAATTGCTGAAGCACAGAGTACCGCTCTTATTTGGGAAATATTGGAATTCTCCCCAATGGTAAGCTCCCCGATGCCAGCCAGAGGCCAGCTTTGCAAGCAGGCCCTTCAAAGAACAGCAGTCACGCCTGCCGTGTTGACTCCTTTCTGCCCGTCTCGGACCACTCTAGCACCATTTAGGAAGCGTTTGCTCTGTGCAAGGCACTGCATTTGGAGGAGCGCACTAGTCACCTCTTTGAATGATAGCATGTAAATAATAGCTTGTAGTCCCCTTTCGCAGGTGAAACGTCTGCTCACAGTGATACAGCCAGGATGTGGTGAAGGCAGGATTAGAATCCAGGTTTCTCTGACTCCAAAGTCTATTAGAGGTTGGGGGAGGGAGGCAAGTAGGCACTGGAGGAGGGGAGAGAATATGAATAGTACTTATTTCCAGGTGGCAGTATTGTGGGTGGTTTCTAGTTTCTTCTGTGGGGATTGCTATTGTCTGTGTTTTGCCCCCAATGGACATACACTGTTTAATCAGAAAATTTAAAAATAATTTTATGAATCAGTTTGGATGAGTCTCCTTTAATATATAAATAAACCCAATTATAAAGGCAGATTAAGTGTCGTGATGCAGATGAACGCCGCTAAATTACTTGAAGCCAGTTTGTTCTCTTAAGCAGGTTAAACATGTTCCTTACAATGCTGTTTACACATTGCGTTTGCTTAGCAAAACCTTTTCTCCTAGATATGGCAAAGGTAAACGTCAGCTCAGCCCCAGCTGAATTAGCCCAGAGGGCCGTGCTCTTGATTAATCATCGCAAGTCAGAGGTGCGTCTCCCCGCAATCCTCAAACCTCCCAGACTAGGAAGGTACTTTATTTTTTAATAACCAAAGATAAAAAAGGATGGAGCTTCATTCTTACCAGCTTCAGTGACCGAGGTCCTGGCGTTCATACAAATGGGATATTCTGTGGGACTTTCAACAAATAGATCAAGGAGAGAAAAACCAGCTAGACCCAAAGCAGACTTGCAACAGTCCAAAATCCAGGGTCCTGGGGGAACCACACTCAGCGCCTGACATAGATTTGCCGGGCGCCTGGGTGGCTCAGTGGGTTAAAGCCTCTGCTTTCGGCTCAGGTCATGATCTCAGGGTCCTGGGATCGAGGCCCGCATCGGGCTCCCTGCTCAGCGGGGAGCCTGCTTCCCCCTCTCTCTCTCTGCCTGCCTCTCTGCCTCCTTGTGATCTCTCTCCCTCTGTGAAATAAATAAAATCTTTAAAAAAAAAAAAAAGATTTGCCTACTCACAAGGCCTCCCTGTGCTGATCAGAGGAATCATGGATGTTCATTCACTTAAACTCTGACAGAGGGATCCTAGGAGAGGAGTGGATCTCACCTCCTGCTCTCTGAGCATCTGCCCCTGTGTCTTTTGCTTTGCAGATCGCTACTGGCATCCTCTGTCCAGGGGCCGCATTGTTCCACCAGGCGGCTCTGCCCGGGTGCCATCAACAGGCCCCTCCTTTCCGATGATGGCCCTCCGCCCAGGTGCCCTTGGGGTCCTTTGAGGTGAATTCTCTGCAGCCCGTGTATTGGCTTCCTGTGGCTGCATTATTCATTTGCAAGAGCTGCTGAAACTGAGTAACACGGACAGAGCGGCCCAAACCACACAGGTGCAGCGTCTCATCATTCTGGAGGCTGGAAGTCTGAGATCCAGATGGGAGAAGGGTTGGTTTCCTTCTGAGGCCTCTGTCCTTGGGACGCAGATGGCTGTCTTCTCCCTGTGTCTTCAGGGTCTTCTCCTCGTGTGTGTCAATGTCCCAATCTCTTCTCAGAAGGTCATCAGTCACGGTGGGCTGGGCTCCACCCCGACGACTTCATTCTACCTCTTTAAAGGCTGTGTCTCCGGATACAGTCCTGAGGGGTAGGACGGCTGTGCAGGACTTGGGAAGCCAGGGGGTGCAGTTCAGTTCCTAACAGCTGCTGTCACGAGTTATCACAGATGTATCAATTTAAGGAACACAAATGTATTACCTGACAGCCCGTAGGTCAGAAGTCAGACCGAGGTCTCACTCAGCTAAAATCAAGTGTCGGTAGCTCAGTTCTATAGGCCCGGCCCTGGATCTTAGCCAAAAGGCCGAGAAGCGATAGTTCTGTAGAGTCTGGATGGCATCACTCCTTTACCTTCCTCCGTCTTCAAAGTCAGCCGTGGGTGGACCCTTCCCATGTCCCATCAGTCCCACCTCTTCCAAAACCACATTCCCCTCTGAGGCTTTCTCTGGCCCCTCTTCCCCTTGTAAACGCCCTTGTTGATTACAATGAGCCCACCATCCAGGGTCATCTCCCTATTGTCAGGTCTTCCGATTAGCAACTTTAATTCTCCTTTGCCGCATAACCTAACAGGTGCACAGGTCCCAGGGATTGGATGTAGACATGTCTGGGGGGACCATTTTTCTGCCAAGCACAGCCCCATAGTCTGTATGAATACAGATCATCTCTCCACGATAATGCTCCCCAAATATAGGGGAAAATCTCTCTACTTTGATGGCACACAGACAACAATGACGTTATTAAGAGTTTGCCCCGAGTGCCTCTGGAGGCACTATGTAGGGCTGTGGGGGTTTCAGGAAACAGGGAGGCCTTCTAAACTTGGATGTTGTGATGTTATGCTGAGGGAGGTGGGTTCCCCATCTTGTCTCCATGACAGGTAGGGTACAACTCACTGGGGCTGGGCAGGGGAGAGGAGCCCCATCATGGAGCCGATGCAGAACACGGCTCAGTGTCTCTGCGCCCCAGGGCCCTGCTGCTCCCCCCTCCCCCCCCAGCGCAGGATCCCGCACACCTCCGGGGCTGGATGGGTCTGTTCTCAGCTCTCGGCTCTTCCTTCCCCACGAACTGTGCAAACAGCTTCTCTCCTCCTAAGGGGAAATGGTTTGCCTTAGCTAAGCAGTTATCCACTTTGCTTCTGAAAACCTTCCTAAGGAGCATTTTGACACACAAGTGGATATGTGCTGGAAAAAAATGAGTTTCCTGCCATCTGGTTTAGAAAAGGTGGTAGGGAACATTTCCCTGCTCTTCTGTCACTGCAGAAGGGACACACAGAGCTGGAGAGAAGGAAACCCATCACAGTTTTCCAGGGAAGTAGCCTCAGGATAGTGAACTACACACCCAGGAAAACTGCTACTTTGTGGCCATCCTAGAACTACCCTAGATGTTCCAATAACTGACGATATAGTTTTATTTCCACCACGTTCCACCTTTATAACAGGTTTTTTCCCTGAATACTTTATATTAACCTTGTGATGATTCTATTTGGTGGGTGTCTCCAGGAATTAATACCATTTGTCATTTTTCAGAGCAGGTAACTAATTTCTTTGTCCTTGAAGGAATGAGCCATTTAGTTTGTGTCAGTTGAGTGGTTTCATTTTATTCCTAATGTATTTCTACTATTTGTGTAATTCAGTTTTCTTTTTGCCCTCATCCCTGAAAATGTTTTATCCTTTTTTTTTTTTTTGGCAGTTGCATTTCTTTTTTGTTAAGTCCCTTTCAGTCCTTTGTGGTTTGAGTTGGAGTTTCACTAGATATCAATGAACTATTTCCCTTTTCTTAAAACTGTGGTTTTGTTTGAACTCTTATAGAATTGTCCCTCTGTGTCTATGGGGATACGTTATGCTCTGTTTTGCTTTTTAGCACCTACTATGTGGCAAGTTCTGCACTAAACAGGAGACACAGACCCTTGCCAACTAGGGGTGTCAGCCTGGCAGGGAGAGAAGGACATAATTCAGTTATATGAATGAGTCCACAATTATAGACTAAGAGAAGCAGTCTGGAAGAAGTGGGGTCTCTTGAGTGTGAATCACAGAAAGAACAAAACTGACCTGGGGGTAGAGGCTGGGAAACAGTTGGGGAAGGCTTCCACTTGGCCAAGAGTTGGAGTGTTAGCAATGTTGGACAAAGAGAAGACATTCCATATAGAGGAGATATCATGTGCAAAGGCCCTGGGGTAGAAGGAGATTTACTATATTTGTGGAACTGTTCTGTTCCTTCTGGCTGGTTCCTGATGCAGACATGACTGAACTTTGCCCTAGGAACTCTATGTTTCTGGGTCCTTCCTATACCTTGCCTGGACGTTTTGCCCGGAACCCATTGGTTTGTTTGTTTGTTTTCAAAGATTTATTTATTAGAGAGAGGGTGGGGAGAGCGTGAGCGAGTGAGCAAGCAGGGGGAAGGGGCACATGGAGAGAGAAACTTAAGCAGACTCCATGCTGAATATGGAGCCCAAGGCAGGGCTCAATCCCATGACCCCGAGATCACAACCTGAGCCGAAACCAAGTTGGATGCTCAACCCACTGTGTCACCCAGGTGCCCCATTATTGGTTTTTGAAGAATGGCTTCACCTGGGAGCCCCTGTCCCCAGTGACTACATAGAACACACCCAAGGAGACTGGCATCCATTTCATTTTTGGTTGGCTGTGGACATCAGGGCTGGATTTGAGGTGATAGGAAGGGTATTTTTAACTGAATAAATGACCTCTTTCTTGACCCTTTCTCCCATCCTTGTAGCAATCTTTTGGCATAAAATCTTTACAATTGTTTTAGGCACTAGGACACAGCCGCACAGTATTTTAGAAAAATAACAGATGATTGGAAGATTAGGAGAAGGAAGCTTCACATTGAATTCTCCATCCTGCCAGCAGTGAAACCAGCCCAGGCAGGAAAGACCTAAGCTTTCCTCATTGGGGAATCTGAGGAGTTTCTAAGGATTCTCCAAACCTCCTAGCAAAACCCAACCCAACTCTGACCAAGCTTCCTTTCCTTTCCAGTGTTTGCAGAGCAAACAAAGGGATGTTGTCTCTGCAATCCCCAGGTGGCCCTAGAAAATGGATTCAACAGCTGTGGTGGGCGGCAGGGGCTCAGCCAAAACTTGTTATATATTTAGAACAAATAGCCTCCAGGAAAGCGAGTCTGTGTCCATATGTGGCTGCTTAATGTATTCCCTCTGGAACATCCCATCCCTTTTCTCAGCCTTACCTCCAGCCCCCTACCCCCCCTTCCCTGCCTTCAAGGGCTGCATGCTTTTGCCACCCAGAGCTTCCCTCCACGGGCCCAGACCCCCAGTGCCCTGGGACATATACCTTTTCTGCCCAGAAAATACACCTTTTCTGCTCCCTCCACATCCAAACCCCTAATTTTCAGTGGGGTCAGTCTGGAGAGTAAATCTGACTTTCAGTTGATCTCCACTAAGGTTTGATGATGATTCGTGGCCCCTTTTATTCTTTTTTTTTTTTTTTAAAGATTATTTATTTATTTATTTGACAGAAAGAGACGAGAGCAAGAGAGGGAACACAAGCAGGGGGAGTGAGAGAGGGAGAAGCAGGTTTCCCACAGAGCAGGGAGCCCGATGCGGGGCTCAATCCCAGGACCCTGGGATCTGACCTGAGCGGAAGGCAGACGCTTAAGGACTGAGCCACCCAGACGCCCCTGCCCTTTTCATTCTTGGAGAGAGATTTTCATCGTGGTGACGTGGATTAAGCCAAGTGAGCCTCCACGGGGTGGGAGAGCCGAAGATGTGGGGGCCCTACTTTACGATGAGGAGTTTTTCCTGGCAGCCCTAACAAGGGAAGCTGCGGCCTCGGCCTGTGCGCGTGTGTTCGGCCCACGTGGGTGGGATCGGTGCGTGCGGAGTAAATCCCTTTCCCCGGCTTTCCGGTAACCCGCGCCGCCCTCCCCCTGCTCATCCTTCCCTTTACTCTTGCCCTTTGTTACCACACGCGCGCTGCCTGTTCTCGGAGGTCCCCACGGCTGCCGGCTCGTCGTCCGTGGAGATGTCTCTCCCCAGGTTCATTTGGAGCCCAGGTGTGAGGCCCGGCGTTTCCTAAATCGAAGAGCCTTTCTCGGGTCAGGGCTGTCACTCCCCGCCGTCCTCACTCAGCCCTGGAGCCTGTGTGGCTGCAAGCGGTTAGGAACGGCCCGAGCCCGCGATCGGTGTCCTAGCTGCCCAGTTACTTCCCAGCAGCCCAAGACTTTTCTGGCCTGCATTGTTTTCTGGCATCAAGATCCTTCTTTATTGCAAGAGTCTACTTTAATTAGTTCCATGGCCAGCCCTTTGCAGACCTGCGCTTATGGGAGGGGGCATGGCTGAGACAAACACATTTGGGCGACTAGGGAGGCCTCAAGGTCGAAGGACATTTGGTTCCAGTTCTCAGACAAGCTGCCACTCGAGGCCACATCTGTTGGGAGTGGGAAATAAAGGAACGAGTCTGCTTGTGACGGGTGAGGTGGCGGTCCTGTGAGATAGTGTGGGGGGAAGGCCTTTTTAAACCAGACCGTGGCACAGACACTCGGGGGCCGTGTGTGTCGGCTGGGGGCCCCGCAGAAAACGTGCCCGTGGGTGGCTTTCCAAGTGGGAGAGGGAGCGCGGAGACTCCTCGATGCTGTAAATGCAGCTGGCTCACTTGGATTCCAGAAACCCACCTGTCCTGCTTGTCACGCCCCGGCTTTATGTTCTTGAGCAAGTAGCTCCTCTTTCTGTGCCGCTGGTATGCAACGCCAGGGCCTGGGCAGGATTTCCGATACCCTCTGTCTTTCCAGTTCCTGAACCTGTCTCTAGTTGAGCACGCTCTAGCCCGCCCTCCACGCTGCAGCCAGAATGCTCGTTCCGAAACACGTGGTCGCCCGAGCTTCTCTCCTGCTTCGCACATGTCTGCAGTTCCCTGTTGCCCTCAAGATGAAGCCCAGGCTTCTTAGCTGGGCATCCATGGCCCCCCAAGACCTGGCCTCTGTGGCTTTATCTCATGCCCCTTCCTCCTGTCGCCTGCGATCCAGCCAGCTTGGACCACGTGGCCCTCCAGAAGCTTGCCATGGCCCTCCAAAACCCTGCCAGCCCATCCCCTCCGCAACTGCCTGTGTGTTACCGACCCTCAGGTCTCAGCGAGGAAGTCTGAGACGCCTTCTCGGCACGCACTCCGAGCCTGGGGAAGGCTCATCTCCAAGGTGCTCCTAGGTCTGTCACAGCTTTTGCCTAGGTCTGGCACAGCTTCTACTACCGAGTAGTGTGGCCCCTGCTTACTGCTCTATCTCCCCACCGACTCATAGGCAGCTCAAAGGATGGGACTGTGCCTGCTTGCACGGAGCCCCCCCGTTCCTAACGGTGCCGGGCACGGGCACGCGGCATTGACAGCACTCAGTACGTGTCACCTGGGCCATGTCCAGGTGGCTGGTGTTGCCGTCCAGAACGCGGCATTGTGCCAGCACGTGCTCCCTCCCAGGACGTAGGCGGCGGCCCACATGGTGGATGCTCTCTGGTGAGCTGACCCAGGCTATTTCTAGATGAGAGTCATCCCACTTTCCAAAACACCCTGCCATCTCCCGGGGGGAGGACCTGGACTCCATGTGTGCCCTGCCCTCTCACGTTCCCCTGGAGGGACCCTTTATCTTTAGAACGAGCTGAGGATCGTGCGGACCTTCCCGTTTACTCCTCTTCTGAAGTACAAGGCTAACCCTCCACCGAGCACGTACGTCCCGTTTTAGATCCGTTCTGGCAAGCTGATTTCCTGTTCCCATTCAGTCAATCATCTTCCATCTTTGGCAGGAGGGAGAACACACAGCTTTGCATGTGCCAACCCCAACATATTTCTAATTCCATCGAGCGTGGCTGGGTAGGTGCCGCGGACACCGCAGGATTTTAAGATGCTTTAAAAAATCATGTGTGTGAGCGTTTCACAGCCAGGACCTGGAGCGTGCAGCCTGCATGCTGAAGGCAATATGGCCCCACACCTGCATCTGTGGAGCGTTTCTGGGCCTTTTAAGTTAAGGACCAACCCCCTGTGGGCTAGGAGCTCAGAGGCCCCGCTGCTGAGAGTCAGTGCTACTGCGCAGACGGTGCCGGGAAGCCGGGTACCAAAGATCCCGGAGTGAAGATTCGAAAGTGTGGCAGACTGACGGGCAGCATTAAATCAGAGCGAGGTCCTGAGACTCAGCCAGGTGTTTCTAGCCCTCTCTGTGCAGGGAAGAACGCACAGAGGGGACAGAGGGACTCGCGAAGGGGATGGGCTCATGACCTCTATTAGTGGCAATGATCCATTTATCCACTTGAAACCCTGGTGATATTCTGGAAGTTCGCCCTTTTCTGAATTTCCTTTTGACCACAGCCAAGTATAGATTCACTTCTTAAGGACTTTGATGCATATCTGAGAGGCTGTGTGTGCGCATGTGTGTGCATGGGCGTGCGTGTGCATTTCAATCTTCTCTTTCTCCTGTCAGTCCTTTGGCTCCTTTTGAAGTTTCGGCAGGTGACCACCAGGACCCATGACCTAACTTTCTTGTCATTTCTTCTCTGCTGCAATCCTGAATGTCCTTTCTGCTATGTCAGGAGTACTTTTGAGCCTTTCTCCTTTCTGATATTTTCCTTCTATTTCTTCTTGGCACGTCAGTTTGATGTCCTACCTGTACAGCCCAGCGTGCACCTGATGGTAATGACTCCAATTTGCAGCTGCCTTGGAAAGGTGTAGGCTGAGCCTGGAGTTGCTACCCCATTCAGCTTCCACTCCTTCCCTCCAGGGCCCTCTCTCCAGAATGGCACTCCCTATCAAACAGACTGAGGCAGAAAGTAGTATCTGCACTAAAACTCAATTCGAGTTTACCCGTTATTTTTCTGATAGCTGTGAAAATCAGTTCTAAGAGGATGGAGGTTTTCCACCCTTGTACTTGAGCCTGCGTTAATTTTGCTCTTTCCTTGCCATCCACTTTCGTTCTCGTCTGTTCTTTTCTCAGCTGGAGCCTGGTGTTTCACTGCACATAGTGAACCAGCAGAGCAATAATATGTTATGATTAATAAGTGGCTTGACAGGCAGAAAAAAAAAAGCAAATCTTATTCATTGCATCCATGGTGCTGAGCAAATTTGCTCTTTTTTGAAGAAAGTATGTAGTCAGTAGGATGGTTTTTGTCGGGCTCCTTGGACCTCAGCTTCCTCGCTTCAGCTGGATATTCCATTTCTCTTCACCTGCCCATGGCAGGCCCACCACGGCTTCCAGGAATGCTTGCTCCCTTTCTAACCCTGAGAAACTCCCGGGTCTGGAATCACACAAGATATGTTCACATGCATCCACGTCGCACTTCAAATGCAAGTTCGTGTACCTGTGGAAGAATTTAGATTCCGATTGCATTTGGCCCATTGGCATAATAGCTCTTACTGGGTACCAGGCCCTCCCCCAAGCACATGCAGGTATGGCATATACAAGTCACAGCAATGCTAGGAGCAGGAGACTCTTATGATCTGAATAATTGTTTTAAGGAGAGAGAGAGAGAGTGAGCGAGCAGGGAGGGAGGGACAGAGGGAGAGGGAGAGAGAGAATCCCAAGCAGACTCCCCACTGAGCGAGGAGGCTGACATGGAGCTCGATTCCGCAACCCCAAGATCATGACGTGAGCTGAAACCAAGAGTCAGATCCTCAACCGACTGAGCCCCACAGGTGCCCCTGATCTGAATAATTTTTTATTTTGTTGGCCTGTATTCTATGTTCATCCATTTCTCTTAGTGGGTTTTATTTGCGTGATGTGGAATGATTTTTTTCCTGGTGTCTGGAATTGTTTTTCCCTTGAAACCATAGGTTCCTGATATGCTGTCTTTAATATGGGAACCAGGAGCTGTATGGGCTACTGAGCCCATGACTGTGGCTTTTCCATCTGTGCTTTATGTATCAAATACACTTTGGGTTTAAATGACTTGGGACAGAAAAAAGACTGTGTAATACCTTATTAATGTCTTTCTGTATTAACTACTTGTCAAAATTATAATGATAATATTTTGGATATGTTGGTTTAACACATGATTAAAATGCATTTCACCTGCTTTTCTTTTCCTTTCCTTTTGTAGTGAGGCTACCAGAAACTGTCAGTTGCACACATGGCTCCCATTCTGTTTCTGTGCACAGAGCTGCTCTAGAGAGCACACAGAAGGGCGTGGGGTTGGCCTCCGTTGGGTTCGGCCTCCACTTGAAGTGCAGCAGCACTGCGGGGGAAGGCGAAGCCTTCATCTAGACCTTCATCACTGACACAGGTGATGTTCAGTGAGGGCCTTCTGGGGGCCGGCCGTCATCAGTAGGGGGACAGGACAGATAGCCTCTGTGTCTAGGGCTTATGCAACGGGGGCCCCAGCTCCAGGGCAAATGTGATTGCACACCTGGCCCATGAAGCTGGAGGGGTCTGTGTGGGGTCTGGGCCTGAAGGACGTGGTTCTTTCTTCTCATTCACACAAAGGGGCAGTCTTTCTCCCAGCCGTGTCCCACAGGACACCTTGAACAAGAGCCTCCGTGGGCATCACCAGCCCCGTTTGCCCTCACAGAGGAGGTGGCTCAGGAGTTCCTTCTGGAGCCCCATCCCTGTTACCCCAGCTCTTTACCTGGATTCTGACCTCTGGCCTGAAGTCCTGAGTCTGAGACCCTCCAGGCGGAGAGCTCTGCCTTGTTCAACCACAGACTTGTGACCCGTGGCCAGTTCTGATCTCCCCATGTAGACCTGCCCAGTCAGGCAAGTCACCAAGGCTCCTTCTTTGTCCTCTTTTCTGGTCCTCTTTTCAGTAAAGAATGATCTTGTCTTAACTGTTTTCCTGATTCCCTTTGGGGCTGGGGCTTCTCGCACGCCTCTGTGACCCTTTGGTCACTGTCCCTCATCATCTGTCTCAATTCCAAGATTTGATGACCCAGCTTTTAGGAGCACAGACTTGGCTTGGATGATGGTGGACCCTCTCCGCTCCCAAGCTCTGGGGGCACAGCTGCCCTGGTCCGTGGGCCCTGGTGGCTCCTGGGTGTCTCTGCCTCCCCTTTAGCCTCGGTGTTTTCTCTCCACCTTTTCTGAGGTCACACATCCTCTACCGCAATCTCAGCTCCCAGCTCTGTGCCCAGAATGTAGAAAGCTCTTGATTAATGTGCCTTGAGTACCCACGTCGCCTCACTGGAGAGTCCAGAGGGCAGAGGGCACCCAGTGTGCTGGGTTGCCAGGAGGCGGACTTGCTTGTCACTCACTGCAACCTCGGGATTTGAAGGCCAAAGACTTTGTCCAAGTATCTGAAAGAGACACGTTGTTTCCCCTTTTCCAGGTATTTTTCCCTTTCTTTTATTTTTTTTTTAAGATTTTATTTATTTATTTTGAGAGAGAGAGAGAGAGAGCAGGCGAGGGTCAGAGCAAGAGAATCTCAAGCAGACTCTGTGCTGAGTGTGGAGCCTGACTCGAGGCTCGGTCCCACGACCCTGAGATCACAACCTGACCTGAGACCAAGAGTGGGGTGCTCAACCGAGTGAGCCACCCAGGTCCCCCCAGGTGTTTTTTCCTTTTGAGCCATGCTCTAGAATCTTTCATTCAACCTTTGCTTTCTGCCTCTCATTTACAGAGGATTTTCCCCATACCCAGGGGCGTGATTTATTTTTTGTCATTACTCCTGGGTCTGCTGCTGATGGTACTTCTGCATCCTTGGCTGGCGGGTTGGTCATCATTCAGATTGTTCTCAGTGAGCGTATCTGGAGGGCTCTGAGCCATCTCTGCAAGGGGGATGCGAGGCAGCTATTCCTGCTCTGTGATCCAGCTCTTAGGCCGTTTATTAAGCACCGAGTGTTTACTCACTGGTCCTGTGCTGGCTTCTGGGGTCTGGGGGATCGATCAAAAAGAGACAAAAGGCTCCCTGAGCCCTGGGAATGCTCACGAGCCCGTATAATTCTTGTAGACAGGGGACACGGAGACTGTGCAGTAGGCCTGGCTGATAGGCCCTTTGCTACATGGCAGCTCCACAGCTCCGTGTGAGCCCCAGAGGGCTCAGAGGATGGTAAGCCCAGTGAGTCACCTGGGCTTCAGCATTGCCCCTGCCCAGGAGTGAACCCAGAGGTCACGCCCGAGCAAACACTGCTTTCATGGACCAGGGTCTGGTTAACCACAAAGTCCCCCCCCCCCGCCCCTGACCGCCCTGGCCCGGTTCCACCCCAGCTCTGAAGATTTTCCACTGGAGTCGTTAAGGCAAAATCCATGTTGTGACGGGTCTGAGCTTTCAGATCACTTAATTTCTTTATTTTTGGCCCCGTTTTGTTTTTTTAAATAGGACACATAGCCATGAAGGGACTTGTGATTGATCGCGGGAGGCCTTCCGCTCAGCTTTAACGAACCGCTGTCTTGCTTTGATCTGGCCATTGCAGGTGGTTGTGTGTGAAGTGTGTGGCCAGGGCGGAGAAGAGGGGCAGGTGTCCCTAGCCGGGGGTTCTGGCTGAGTTCTTTGCATAGGACAATGACGGCACTACAGGCTCCCCCCACCCCCTACCCACCCCCAGACCCACTCCCTCAAATTTCATTTTTTAACTATTTCTTAGAAGTGAGTGACTGTTTGTTCTGAGGACTGTTTGAGCCTTTGGGTGCTTTCACACCTTTTGGAGAAGTCCTTTCAACTCAGGGGAATAGTGCCCGGGACAGCTACTGCCCTTTCCTGAGCGGGGTGTTAGGGTGCACGTCACACCTGTCAGCCCATCGCTTCAACCCCCTGGGGTCTCCAGCCCTACTCAGAGCAGAAGCCTCACTCGTCCTGTCTGGTCTCTTTTCTGTGCCGGGACAGCCCAAGTTTCTTCTTGCCTCAGGGGCTTTGCACCAGCCGGTTGTCCTGCCCAGAACTCTCTTTCCTTTATCACCCACTTCAGGTCTCTGTTTAAATGTCACTTCTTCAGCGATGTCTTCCCTGACCACCCTGTCTACAGAAATGACAACCCCCTCTGATTTATTCTGTCACAGCATCCTCTGTACTTCCTTCAAGGGACTTACAGCAACTTGTAATGATCCTGTTTATTTGTTTCCCTGTATGTTCTGGGTCTTACCCCAGTCAACCAAGGATAAGTGGGTACATTCTGCAGACCCAAAGTGGCCCCCCATTTGTTTTTATCAATAAAGTTTTATTGGGACGCAGCCTCTCTGACTCTTTTACTATTGTCTGGCGTTGCTTTCCTGCTGCAATGGTAGAGTTGGGTAGTTGCTGTAGAGGACTGTAAAGCTGGTAATGTTTATTATCTGGCCCTTTACAGAAATGTTTGCTGACCATTGCTTACGATCATGTAGTTCATGTGGACGCCTTATTTTGCTTGGCTTGTCAACTGCTCTATCGCCAGGACCCAGTACACCTGGTACATAGCAGGTTCTGATAAGAATAAAGAGGAAGGAAGAAAGGGAGTGAGGAAGGGGGAAGGAAGGAAAACAAAGGAGGCCTGTGGTTTCTTTGCACTGCTCTCCTTTCTACACATCATCTTAGCCCAGCAACTTAGGACTGGATCCATGAACCATTGTCATGGAGACAATGAATCATACTCTTTGTTTTGAGATCCGGGTTCCATCAGTGGAGCAGGTACTATAGCGAGGGTCATAGAGATGCTTCATCATCCCACAGTGTAGCCCAAGGCTCTGAGCTGGAGAATGAGGCTTCAGAACTCCTGAGTTCCTTTCCAGTCTTTGGCTCCTCCCAGGCAGAATGACTCCCAGTGACGTTTGCTTTTATAAAACCTTCCTCCCCTTTCATTGTGGGTATGACGTGATGTTATGTGATTATGTTATATGGCAAAGGGACATTACCCAAGTGGGCATATGTAACACATGAGACTTTTTTTTAAAAAAAAGATTGTATTTACTTATTTGACAGAGAGATAGCACAAATAGGCAGAGTGGCAGGCAGAGGGAGAGGGAGAAACAGGCTCTCTGCTGCACAGGGATCCCAGCCCGGCCTCGATCTCAGGACCTTGGGATCATGACCTTAGCTGAAGGTAGCCGCTTAACCGACTGAGCCACCCAGGAGCTCCACATATGAGCCTTTCAAAGCAGAGTTTCCTTGGCTGGTGGCAGAAGAAGTCAGACGGATTGGAAGCATGAGAAGGACGTGACCTGCTGTTTTGAAGGCAGAAGACACCTATGAGAAAGGACTGTCCAGGCCTCTAGGAGCAGTGAGGGAGGAGCCACGTCAGTCCTGCAGCCACAAGGAACTGGTTTCGCAACAACCTGAATGAGCCCAGAAGCCCATTCTCACCCAGACCCTCCTGATAACAGCTTAGCCCAGCCAACACCCAGATTTCAGCTTTAAGAAACCCTGAAGAAAGACCTCATCCCACCCACAGCAACCCGAGAGTAAACGGGTGTTGCCTTAATCTATTAAATCCAGGGCAATTTGTTACAAAGCAGCAGACAACTGATACACCACAGAACCTTGACTAGCCTCCACTGGGGAAAACAGGTTTGCTGCCGAGCACAAAGGTCTGAAAAATTCCTCTTCTGGGAGCTAGCTTCGCCTCTTACCAGCTATAGGACCGTGAGCAGGTGACGTCTCTGAGCCTCATCTGTAAAAAGGGAGGATAATTGCCTCAGCGATTGCCTCAGCCCAGTACACATGGGCAGTAAGTGAGACGATGCGCGGAAGGTGTCCGGGGCAGTGTTGGGCCCAACCGGCCTCGACAGAAGCTCCTCCACTTTCTCTCTGTGAACCCTCTCCCTAAAGTCTTATTTCTTATTTCCACATGTAGATTTGTCTCTGGGGAGACGCTCCTTCTTTCACGCTCTCCTGTCCTCGGCATCAGGGACCCCTGTGCAATTTCAGGGCTGGCTAAGTAATATCACTGCAGTGGAGTGGCTTGGTTCTCAGCTGTCTTTCAGGCATAAAAGCAATGCAATTACTGTCTTCTGGGGAGCTGGGGCTGGCAGAGAATGCAGATGTTTGGTGGCAAGTGCCCTGTCAACAGTGTGACATGTAGCTAAGGAATAATGGGGAGGGAAGAGCCCACATTACACTGCTTTCTTAGCTGAGCTTTTCAAATTCTGTACTTACACAGAGAGTGACTCGTAAAGAGCATTCACACAAAAATGCAGATGCCCAATTCACCAGGACTTCAAAGTCACACAAATGAGGGGTGACCCTCAATGGCATTTATTAAATGCTTACTTTGTCCTTGGCATTTTTCTAAGATCTTTCCATGTTTGACTTGGTTTTCCCTGTTTTATAGATGAGGGAATGGAAACTCAAGAGAGGGTAAGGCACTTTCCCCGAATTACAAAGCGAATGAGTGAAGGGTGGGAGATAAGAACGCAGATGGTCTGGCTGCAGTCTGAGCCCCTGACTGTGGTGCTGGGGAGACCGTTGGAGCTCTGCACTGACTAGCCCTGTGATGACCTTGGGCAATCATTGAACCTTCCTGAACCTGGTCTCCCATCAGTCTCCCATTCCTGTGTAATTTGGTGAAAACCCAACCACATCATTCATGAAAAAGGCTTTGCACAGTAGAAACTCTCAAACAACAGTGGAACAAAGAAGACAATAGGGATATCTCTAGGCTGGTGATCTGTGGGCTTCTGAGTCTGAGCGGCATTGTCTTGAACTTACTTCCATGTTTGGGAAGAAGGGCAAATGTCAGTGGGGGTTTGTGGGGAGGACCTGAAGCTGTCAGTGAATGTCCAGGTGAAGGCACTCTTTCCTCAGAGCTCAGCAAGTCCTCTGAGGCCGCCCGGTGTGGTGTGAGGGGGAAAGGTGCTGAGAACAGTCACCCCACGGTGCGGTCAGCCTCTCAGAAACCCTGTACTCTGGGCTGCGGTCGTGCAGGCAGCGCCTGAACCTGGACCCATTCGGTCCCTCAGACCCCAAGGCAGCTTGGTCACATCAGCGCCATGGAGATTGCACATGGGATGACTGAATTTGTCATGTGTCAGCTGCTTGGGCAGAGCAGGACATCCTTCTAGAGCAGGATGCTGGCCCTCCCCATGGCTGCCTTCTAACCCAGGGGCAAAGGAGGGGAGAGTCAGGACATGGATCCAGGGGGTTCCTGACTTTGGAAGGAAATGGTTTCAGGATTTGATGCCACTCTGTTCTCTGTAGCCTGGAGCTTTCTGGAACCCCTCATTCCAGGCACCAGGATCATGTCCCCACACTCCCACTCTACTCGGGGGCCTTTCCTTATCCCCTCCCTCCCTCCTGCATTCTCCAGTTTACCATTTTTTTAAATTTCTTTTTTCAGTGATCCATGATTCATTGTTTCTGCACCACACCCAGTGCTCCATGCAATACATGCCCTCCTTAATACCCACCACCAGGCTTACCCATCACCCCTTCCCCTCCCCTCCATAACCCTCAGTTTGTTTCTCAGACTCCACAGTCTCTCATGGCTCATCTCCCCTTCCGATTTACCCCAATTCACTTTTCCTTTTCTTCTCCTAGAATCCTCCATTTTATTTCTTATGTTCCACAAGTAAGTGAAACCATATGATAATTGACTTTGTCTGCTTGACTTATTTCACTCAGCATAATCTCCTCCAGACCCGTCCATGTTGATACAAAAGTTGGGTATTTATCCTTTCTGATGGCTGAGTAATATTCCATTGTATATATGGACCACATCTTCTTTATCCATTCATCTGTTGAAAGGCATCTCGGCTCTTTCCACATTTTGGCAATTGAAGCTATTGCTGCTATGAACATTGGGGTACATATGGCCCTTCTTTTCACTACATCTGTATCTTTGGGGTAAATACCCAGTAGTGCAATTGCAGGGTCATAGGGTAGCTCTATTTTTAATTTTTTGAAGAATCTCCACACTGTTTTCCAAAGTGGCTGCACCAACTTGCATTCCCACCAACAGTGAAAGAGGGTTCCCCTTTCTCCACATCCTCTTCAACACTTGCTGTTTCCTGTCCTGTTGATTTTGGCGTAAGGTTGATTTTGGTGTAAGGTGGTATCTCAATGTGGTTTTGATTTGAGTTTCCCTGATGGCTAGTGGTGATGAACATTTTTTCATGTATCTGTTGGCCATTTGTGTGTCTTCTTTGGAGAAGTGTCTGTTCATGTCTTCTGCCCATTTTTTGACATGATTATCTGTTTTTTAGGTGTTGAGTTTGAGGTGTTCTTTATAGATCTTGGATATCAACCATTTTTCTGTAGTGTCATTTATGAATATCTTCTACCATTCTGTAGGTTGCATCTTTGTTGACTGTTTTCTTTGCTGTGCAGAAGATTTTATCTTGATGAAGTCCCAAAAGTTCATTTTCGCGTTTGTTTCCTTTGCCTTTGGAGACGTGTCTTGAAAAAAATTGCTGTGGCTGATGTCAAAGAGGTTACTGCCTATGTTCTCCTCTAGAATTTGGAGAGATTCCTGCCTCACATTGAGGTCTTTCATCCATTTTGAGTTCATCTTTGTGGATGGTGTGAGAGAATCATTGAATTTCATTCTTCTGTACATACCTGTCCAATTTTCCCTGTACCATTTATTGAAGAGACTGTCTTTTTTCCACTGGATATTTTTTCCTGCTTTGTAAAAGATTATTTGACCGCAGAGTTGAGGGTCCATATCTGGACTCTCCACTCTGTTCCATTGGTCTTTGTGTCTGTGTTTGTGCCAGTACCACACTGTCTTGGTGATCACAGCTTTGTAGTAAAGCTTGAAATCAGGCAATGTGATGCCCCCAACTTTGTTTTTCTTTTTCAACATTTCCTTAGCAATTCAGGGTCTTTTCTGGTTTCATACAAATTTTAGGATTGTTTGTTCCAGCACTTTGAAAAATATTGCTGGAATTTTGATTGGGATGGCATTGAAAGTATAGATTGCTCTGGGCATTATAGACATTTTAACAATGTTCATTCTTCTGATCCGTGAGCATGGAATGCTTTTCCATCCTTTTGTATCTTCTTCGATTTCTTTCATGAATGTTCTGTAGTTCCACAAGTACAGATCCTTTACCTCTTTGGTTAGGTTTATTCCAAGATATCTTATGGTTCTTGGTGCTATAGTAGATGGAATCGATTCTCTAATTTCCCTTTCTATATTTTCATTGCTAGTGTATAAGAAAGCAACTGATTTCTGTGGATTGATTTTGTATCCTGCCACATTACAGAATTGCTGTATGAGTTCTAGTAGTTTGGATGTGGAATCTTTTGGGTTTTCCATATAAAGTATCATGTCATCTGAGAAGAGAGAGAGTTTGAATTCTTCTTTGCCAATTTGAATATCTTCTATTTCTTTTTGTCGTCTGGTTGCTGTTGCTAGGACTTCTAGTACTATGCTGAACAGCAGTGGTGAGAGTGGGCATCCTTGTCGTGTTCCTGATCTCAATGGGAAGGCTGTCAGTTTTTCCCCATTGAGAATGATATTTGCTGTGGGTTTTTCATAGATAGAGTTTATGAAGTTGAGGAATGTTCCCTCTATCCCTATACTTTGAAGAGTTTTAATCAGGAACAGATGCTGTATTTTGTCAGATACTTTTTCTGCATCAATTGAGAGGATCATGTGGTTCTTCTCTCTTATTGATTTGTTCTATCATATTGATTGATTTGTGAATTAATAGTGGTAATGGGTTGTTGGATTTCTCCTTTCAGATCCCAGATTGTCCCTTAGGTAGTAACTTTCAATACCATCACCCGTAAAAGTAATGACACAGTGTCAGTCTACACCCACGTCCACCTAGTTCTTAACCTGACACTGCTGAGAGCTCACTGCCTGCTAGAAAATGCCCAGCATCTCTAGCATTGTGTCCGGTATGATTCCACGGGCCTTTAGTCCCACGTATAGATGACGAAACTAAGAGCTAGGAAGGGTAAAGCAGTTTGTTCAGTGTTTGGGGGTGTGGAGTTTGGAGTCCAGGTGTGTTGTGTACACATCCTGTGCCCTTAGTGGCTCTTTCTGTCTGGCCTCTGTTTGTGTCTGTCTGTCTGAGGCAGCTAGACTGCTGTAACAACTACCAAAGATGGGGGGTGGGGGAGGGCGTGTCTTAAACAACAGACATTTATTTCTCCCAATTCTGGAGTCTGGAAGTCTAAGGTCAAGTTTCCCATTGATTCAGTTTCTGGCGAGATGCTTTTCCTGGCTAGTAGACAGCTGCCTTCTCACTGTATCTTCAGGCAGAACAGAGATCAAGCTCAGATACCTGCCTCTTTCTCTCTTCTCTCCCTCTCTCTCCCTCCCTCCCTCCCTATAAAGTCACTAATCCCATCATGGGGCCCCCCTCTGGTGACCTATCTAGCCTTAATTACCTCCCAAAGGCCCCACCTCCAAATACCCACACATTGAAGGTTAGGCTTTGATGTATGAATTTGGGGGACATGATCCAGTCCCTTCGCAGTATTTTGTGTGGAGCAGGAGGCTCAGTGGGTCTCAATCAGGGGGTGGGGAGGTGAAGAAGGAAGATGGGCCTCTCCTTCAGAACAGCTTCACCCATCTGAATCTCACCTCCACCACTGTAACCTTGAGTGTAATGTCAGAGTGACCTTGGCCAAGTCACTGAGCTTCTCTGATCTTTCATTTCCCCCTCCAACATGGTGAGCACGCCAGCGTTGGCCAATTAGCCACCATTGCTGGAGGGTCCACCTCGGTCCCCTCGGCCAGATGGATGATGAGAGTAACTGGTCATTGGCGTGTACTGTTTCCCAGTTTACCAAGAGGTTTTCCACGTGTGAGCTTGGCATAGAATTGCATTGCTGTTCTTCTGCTGACTTCAGAAACTTACCCCAGGGGCTGGGGGATGTGAGATGAGGGCACGTGTGGGACAGCTGGGTGCTGGGGTCACAATGGCGAAACCCAGTTTGCAAGGACAGGCAGCCATGTTCTCCTCTACAGTTCTCCAAAGAATATTGAAAATGCGAGCTTTGTATTCAAAATAACGCATGTATTGCCTACTTACCAGGTACTAGGTCCTGTGCTAGATGCTTCTTGACATGTAAACTCTTATTTAATCCTATAGCAAGAAATGAATCTGTAGCATGGGTTCAGGTGGCTCCATGGGTTTTTAATACAGGATGGGTCAAATCCCAGAGTCAAGCGTGTTATCCCCTGTTCCCCCCACTTCTCAGCATCTGGGGTTTGGTAGTTATCTTAAAGGCACAATGGTTTGAAGGCTCAGACGCCAGCCCACAGACTTCTCTTTAGCTCCTTTCTTTCTCTTGCTCAGTGATTCTCAAACGTTGGAGCCCATGAAACTTGATGCATCGGACTGAATAAATAAAACCCCAAGCTGGGGTACTGTATGGGTAATGTAAGCAATTTATCTGGGTAATTTTTTGCCTTACATGCTGACTGTAGATGCTGACCCTTTCTTGGAAACAGAACATCCACAAGGTTGTTGGAACAGGAGGAGATCTTAGAGTTCACCTGGCCAAACCCTTTCATTTTATAGATGGGAAGACTGAGTACCAGGGGGCACAAAAGGATCACAGTGGCTTGCAACATAATTAGGGATTGAGTTGAGAATGTTTTATTGGAATTCCGTTACTTGTCTGCTGGTTAAACATCTGCCTGGGAATTGGACTCAGACTGCTGCGGTCTTTGAAAGAATGCCACAGATTGGTTTCCTGGCTTCTCTCACCAAGTTGTTGGGAAAACAGTGGGCTTCACATTCGCTAGGATCACCAGAGAGGTACTATGGCTGGCTAGCCTTGGAGAGTCTGTCAGGGTCCAAACCCTCCATTAAAACCAGGATTCTTCTCCAGACCGGTGCTGGGGAAGATTGGTCACCGATGGAAAACATTCAGCTTTAGCTCCTTCAGAATCATTCTTCCTTCCTGCAGGCTGAGGTTTTGGGTTTTCACAGTCAGAGGGAAGGGAAGCCCATGGGCTTTTAGGGGAATGGGCAGACCCTTCCTGACTGGCAAGGGGGAAAGCATTTCTTCCATGTCCCCAGACTTTTATCACATCACGAGCTCAGCTCAGAAGCTCGGGCTGACCGATGGCTGCCATCTGGCTCGCGGGCTTCTTGCCCCATGGGGGTCTGCGGGGCTGGAGGCAGAGACTGAAGCTGACGGTGTCAGGGTCATTATTTTCCCTGCATGGACAGTTAGTTGTCAGACACCAAAGGGCCAGGAGGGGTTTGGGGCCCATGGTGTGGACATGTCACTGTGTTGTCTTTCATTGTACTGCCCTTGGACCAAATATTAGAGCCCCTCCCAAGTCTCGATACCAGTGCCCTTAGGGGTGGCTCTCTTCCCGTCTTCCACTTTGCTCAGTGTAGTGAAGACTGGGCCTTCTGCTGATTAGCCAGCACCATACAAGGGCCAGCACGATGTAAAGACTAAAGGATTCACTCTGGTTAGTGAAAGTCTGGTCCAATGAGTGTCTCAGTTGCTGAGACTCAAGGAAAACCCCCTTGGCAAGACATAGGGACTCTTAGGCCAAATCACATCACACATGTTGGTCTCATATTGTAAGACTTAGTTCTGCACTGGGGTGCCAGGGTGGCACAGTCAGTTAAGCGTCCAACTCTTGGTTTCAGCTCAGGTCATGATCTCGGGGTCATTAGATCAAGCCCCACATGGGGTTCTACACTGAGCAGCTTGGGATTCTCTCTCCCTCTCCCTCTGCCCCTCCCACTTGTGCTCTTTGTCTCTCTCTCTTTCACTCTCTTTAAATTAAATAAATCTTAAAAAAAAAAAGACCTAGTTCTGCACGAAGTGGGTTATTGGCCTCTTGCTGATAATACCAAGCACAGTAATGTTAACAATCAGTGAGTCCTTGTCGAGTGCCAGCTCTGTACTGTGGGTTTTATGTGTATAATCCAATTTCATTTTCCCAGCAGCCCTGTTAGGTGGTAGAAGTAAAAGGCCCGTTTCAGAGATGAGGAAACTGAGGCACAGATGGGCTAAGTAACTTGTTCACAGCCACAAAACTAGGAAGTAGAGGAGAGAGGGCGGAAGGAAAGGCTATATGCCCTTGTATATGTGGTTTTCTTACAAAGGTCTGGGTTTCACCTGACCTGAAAATTAGGTTTAGTATCAGTAAACACTTGTTCCTCATTTTTCCTCATTGGGCCCAGAGGTAATGGAAACTGTATTCATATGGAACAATGCTTTGGTGGGTTTGTAAATACCTGGTTGAGGTGGGGAGGAAAGCCTGGCTGGAGGGCATTGCCAGTGGTCTCAGGACAGAGGACATGTGCTCTTCTGGCCTCTGGTACCCAGGCATCCTTCTGCTGGTAACTGTATCTTACCTTGCTTCTTTCAGCCTATGTGCCCTTGGAGGGCCTCTACCCTGACTCAAGAAGAATTTGACCTAGGCTTTAGCTAATCAGAACATATCTCTGCCACTGTGATTGAGTCAGAGACTGGCACGGGAATCAATGAGGGCAGGAGAGAACCAAGTGGGCACGCTAGCAAAAAGCCTCTTTCACTCTTCCGCAAGATCACCATCTGTAAAGATGTCTGAGCTAGATCCGTGGCAGCCTTCTTGCCACCATGAGGCACAAGCCAGCAGAGGATGATGCCCAGCTCAAAGGAAGCAGAGCCAAGAGATGGAGAGTGAGAAACCCTCAGGTGAAGCTGTGCTTATCATGGAAAATAGAGTTTGCTCATCTATGTTTGTTCATCAAACAATCTTAAATGATGGGGTCTGTTGTAATGAATATGACTTTATTAGCCTACCCATGGCAGGCCTTCAAGGTGATTAACTAGGGAAAGGTGTGCAAAATTCCCCTGAGAAAGCTTTTTCTTGGTAAGTTAACTGATCAGTATGGTGAATGAACCCCATATTCCAGTTTAGCACGGACAAACCTGGTTTGCAAGGGATGGTGATTTCATAGCAATTACTTCAAAAGAGAAAGGGGGAGGGGTCCATTTTACAGGATAAAAGTCAGGCACGGAAAGATTACATTAGGAAATGGGGCCATCAGAAGCCCTTCAAAAGCAGGTGATCCAGATCAAGAATCCCAAGTTTTTAATCACTATGCCTAATAAATACTTTTAAAAAATCCAAGAATATTTGTCGAGGAGCTACTCTGAATCCATCCTGGAACACATCAGCAAATAAGACACACAAAGACCCTGCCTTGTGGTGTAAGCACTCAAGTTTATGTGTATGGAGAGGACAGATAGAAAGCAAACAACGGATATAGTAAGAAATGTTAGAAGGTGACAAATTCTGTGAAAAAAAGAAAAATAAACAAACTGAGAGGAATCAGGGCGGGAGAGTTCCAGGTTTTCATAGAGCAGTCACAGTGGGCCTCTTTGAGAAGGTGAGGTGGGAGAAACAAGGGAGTTAACCAGTGTGCTACCTGAGCACAGAACATTCTGGAGGGAGGACAGAGCCAGTGCAGAGGCCCAGAGGCAGGAGCGTGCCTCGCATGCTTGAGGAACAGCAGGGAGGCTAGTGAGTTTGGAACCAGGTGTGTGGAATACAGTAAGAGATGAGGTCAGGGCAGTGGTTGGGGATCCCTGAAAGAGTGGCCTTGGCAGGGTTTTGAGCAGAGGAGGGACAGGGTGTGGCTCGGACTGCTGTGGGACAAGAGGCCGTTGGCGGGAAGTGCAGGTGCAGGGGGGTCAGCGCGGAGCCCTTGGCACCAATCCCCGTGAAAGACGGCGGCGGATCGGACCGGGGTGGCAGCCCCAGAGGTGGCGACGGGTGGTCGGGTTCTGAATGTGTTTTGATGGAAGAGAGGAAAGAGTTTGTAATTCCAGGTGTGGGGCGGAAAAAACAAGGTGTCAAAGATCATCTTAAGTTTGGGGGCTAGATATGAAGGATTCAGCTGAACACAAAGTCTTTGAGCTTCGTTCCTGTGGCCAAAGAACTGTACCTCTTCTGCCACTGCCCACTTTGCTTTCTCTTATTCAGAAGGGCTGTCCGCGATCGCATGCTGCTTTGTGACAGTTCCTACACACATCCTCCTGTTTCATTCTTGCCTCAATCCTGAGGAGAGGGAAACTGAGGCTCCGGGAGATGGTTGCTCTCCCAGCCCAGCTCACATGGTTGATGAGCTGATGTTCTCTAGTCTGTTCCATTGCAATAGAGGAATATTCTGCTTCCCCCCACCCCTCTGCTTTTTGAATGTCACAGCAGAAGCAATAGTCTCCCGCTTATAAAACAGCAAACTGTGCCTTCCACCTTCATTTTCGTAATCTACATGGTCTCTAAGTTTTGAGCTATGAGTGCCTCGAAATCCTTGAAACGGATTGCCCTTCTGAAGCCTTCTCTATAAACACACTCTTCCCATTGGCTTGTAACTTTCTGCAATATCTATGCCTTAAGATCTAGAATTTTTTTTGTCCTTGCTTTTTTTTTTTTATGTGCCTGTATTATGTTCTTCCTGATTGGGGTGCTCCTTGCTTTTTTTTTTATGTGCCTGTATTATGTTCTGCCTGATTGGGGTGCTCCTTGCTTTTTTTTTTATGTGCCTGTATTATGTTCTGCCTGATTGGGGTGCCCGCCTTTGGTGCGGCTGCTCTTGTTTCTTTTCTGGTTGTGGCTGCTGCCACGTGACATACTTGCTTTTTCCTACTTGGATTCGAATAACTTGATTTGTGATCTTTTAAAAGATCAGTGTTTCCACCCTGCTAGTTTAAGGAGCAAGACTACGCTTGATAGCAAAGCCAGGGCACGGGTGGTAGGCAGAGAGAGTTTTGAAATCTAGAGAAGATGCAAAGACCAAACCAGCTCTTTTCTCCAATTTCTGTCACTGTCTCTATGCCACGACTTAGGCAACCAGAATTTCTTCTTGTTGGGACGACTACATAATTGGGGATTTCATTGCCATTTTCCTACGAAGGGTGAAGCTCCACTTCTGTGCATTCTAACTCTTCTCTGAATGAATAAAATGAAACACAAAGGCGTGACCTGCACCCCACCCAAGCTGCGTTCATGAAGTGTTAAGGCCCTGGATTTTAACAAAGTGAGGAAGTGCAGATGTAGAGGTTTGGGTGAGAGCGGTGTCTCCAGCGGTTGTCAGCCTTGTTAACACGCTCTCCCTCCAGCACATCCTGTGACTCCCGTGTTCATCAATGGAAATTAATGCATTGTTGTAGCAAAGAAAATCACTCTGAGCGTACGGATATTCAAATGAACTTTTTTTTTTTTTTTTTTTTTTTTAAAGATTTTATTTATTTATTTCACAGAGGGAGAGAGATCACAAGGAGACAGAGAGGAAGGCAGAGAGAGAGAGAGAGAGGGAAGCAGGCTCCCCGCCGAGCAGGGATCCCGACGCGGGCCTCGATCCCAGGACCCTGAGATCATGACCTGAGCCGAAAGCAGAGGCTTTAACCCACTGAGCCACCCAGGCGCCCTCAAATGAACTTTTAAGTGAGAATCTCTGCTGCTTGGGTGGGAAGAGGAAATGAGAAAGGCCAGGAGGGAAAAGTGAGGGAGGTTTCCTGGCTTCTCCTCCTGATGTAAGTCAACGGTTCCAGTGGAGTTAACCGTTTCCTGCCTAGTTGGCTGCCACAGTCTGCAAGGAGGGGTCTCCCTCTGTGGCTCCCTTTCCTTCCTTTGCCTGGCCATTCTGTTTCTGTAAGACACAGCTTCCTAACTCACTTCCCGTGCTGGCCTGCCTTACATACAGGCCTTTAATGATACCGTAATGATGGATACATGTTATAATACATTTTCCCAAACGCGTAGAAAATATACCAGGATGTTGGGGAGGGTGAGTGCTGTGAAATGTGTAAACCTGTTGATTCACAGACCTGTACCCCTGGGGCAAATAATACATTATATATTAATTTAAAAAAAGAAAGGAAGAAAAGAAAGAAAGAAAGAAAGAAAGAAAGAAAGAAAGAAAAGAAAGAGAGAGAAAGAGAGAGAGAGAAAGAGAAAGAACAGAAAGAAAGGGAGGGAGGAGGAAGGAAGGAAGGAAGGAAGGAAGGAAGGAAGGAAGGAAGGAAGGAAATATAACGGGAGTGAGCCCTGAGCAACTGTGGACTCTGGGAGACTGGGATGTGTCAGTGCAGGCTCATCAGCTGTACCAAGTCTACCACTCTGGTGGGGGATGTTGAGATGTTGGTAATAGGGAGGCTGTGCAGGAGTGGGTACAGGGAGGATGTGGGAAATATCAGTACCTTATTCTCAATTTTGCTACCAACCCACAACTACTCTGAAAAACTAGTCTAAACAAACAAAAAAACAAACAAAAAACCCAACAACAACAATAACAACAAAAAACCCAGCCTCCAGTGGCCCCATATTATCCGTGGATCAGACACATATTCTTGGTCCCAGTGGTCAAGGGCAGTGTGTAATTAGACTCTACTTCAACCCGTCCCTGCTGCCACCCTCTCCTGGGGGCTCCACTCCACCAGCCCCAAGGTGACCTAGGCTCCTCCCTTCATTTCTCCAGGACCTCGCTTCTGTGGCTGCCCCTTTTGTAAGAGCCCTACCCCAATATAAACCCTCCCCATCCCTCCAGACTTGACCCTTGACCCTTCAGGCTAAGGTCATGGTTTGCCTCTTCTATGATGACTTCTTCAGCACGTGCTATGACTGAATGTTTGGGTCCCTCCAAAATTCATATGTTAAGCCCCCAATCCCCAATGTGATGGCTTACGGAGGTGGGGCCTTTGGGTAGTGATTAGGGTTAGGTGAGGTCATGAGGTGGCCCCCTCATTGATGGGATTAGTGTGCCTAGAAGTGGAGACGCCACACAACTTGCTTCCTCTCCCTCTGCCATATGAGGGGTCATCGGGAAGACGACTGTCTGTAAGCCAGGAAGCAGGCCCCCACCAAGAACCCAGCCTGCTGGCACCTTGATCTTGGACTGTCTAGCCTCCAGAACTGTGAGAAGTAAGTGTTGGCTGTTTAAGCTCCCAGGCTGCGTGATTTATTGTAGCAGGCTGAGCTGACCTGAGACCTCACTTCACCCTCCTCTGCATAGTGATTGCTTCTTCCAGCCCCACTCCACCACCACCTCACCAAATACTGTCTTATCAGTGTTCAGTCTTATCTCCTCAACGACAGTCTAGGCTTGTTGAGGTCAGGAATACTGGCTTCAGCTTCATTTGTGGTATCAGGGCGCTTATCACAACAGCACAGGCGTGCCTTCAACTCTTGTGCTGACTTCAACTCACCAGAGAGAGAAGAAAAATACTCTCTCACTGTCTAAGATCTGTGGAAAAGGAGTCCTCCATATATCCACTGGTCCCCGAAGCCACGTCACCCCAAAAGGCACTGGTGCGTTGAAGAGTTGCAGGAAGAAGATGGCACGGAGGGTGCCTCTTGGCACCCCCTTCTTGGGGATTGGCTTGTTCATCCAGCCTCCCACCAAAAGAAGTATTTATGGAGCGTCCACTCTGTCCTCAGCACAGAGATGTGGTTCTCATGGGGACGATGTCCTGCTCTTCTGGAGCTTGTGGTCAGTCTAGGATGTGTGTGTGTTAGAGAGAAAGGGGGGAAGAAGAGCTCACAAACAAGTGAGTGAATCAATGAGGTGATTTCTGTAAAGACACGTGCTCTGGAGGAACTTTAATATGTGATTGCGTGGTGAGTAGGGTCACAAGGCAAGGTCACCATAGGTGTGTAAGGTGGGAGAGTCTCAGAGGAAGAGGGAATGGCAGGTTCTATCAAGCTCTAAGGCAGGGATTCTGAAGCTTAGAGCTGTTGGCATTAGGGGTTGGATCATTCTTCGTGTGGGGCTGTCCTGCGCATTGTAGGAGGTTCAGCAACAACTCTGACCTCCACCCTCTCTGGGTACCAGCAGCAGGTCCTATCCTCCACACCCCTGCTAAGTCATGACAGTAAAAAATGTCCTGTGACATTAGCAACATGTCTGGCAGGAGGGAGTGTAGTGGGTTGAATGGTGACCTCCTCAGAAGATCTGTCCTTGACTTAACCACTGGAACCTGTGAATATGACCTTTTTAGAAAAAGGGTCTTTATAGATGGGATTAAGTTAAGGATCTTGAGCTGGGGAGGCCTGGGGGGCTTAGTTGGTGAAGGGCCTGCCTTCGGCTCAGGTCATGATCTCGGGGTCCTGGGATCGAGTCCCGCTTTGTGCTCCCTGCTCAGTGGGGAGTCTCCTTCTTCCTCTGCCCTAACCCCTTGCTCGTGTTCTTTCACTCACTTTCTTTCTCTCAAATCAATAAATGAAACCTTAAAAAAATTATATAAAAAAAAGGATCTTGAGCTGATTTCATCTTGGATTATCCAGGTGGGACCTAAGACAAGTAGGGGCGGGAGAAGGGAAGACAGAGACCGGAGTGATGTGACCACAAGGAGTGCTGGCAGCCTCCTGGGGCTGGAGGAGACAAGGAGCACGTTGTCCCCTGGAGCCTTTGGAGGGAGCAAGACCCTGCATGCCCCTGGACTGTGGACTTGGTGGCCTCCAGAACCAGGAGAGGATCCCTTTCTGTTCTAGTCCCATGTTTGCAGAGATTGGTTACAGCAAGTTGCAGAAAAGTGATACAGGGGCAGCCAGGGTGAGCACAGGTCCTCCTCCAGTCCTTCCAACAGAAGGGAATCGCATTTGGCATTCATGTAACCACGGCACCCCATGGCTAATTCATTGATTTCATTTTAAGGGGAAGAAACAGAAGCCTCCAAGGAGGAAGTGACATCCACCTCATGTCAGTAGGTGTAGCCATTCTCATGGGCAGAGCTGGAATCTGAACTCCGGGTTCCCCCTGTCCCCCCACCCCCACCCCCCAGAGCAGCACATTAACCAAAGGTGGCAGACCTGTCAATCAAGTTGGGACTTCTCACCGCCCCAGGCCAACGTGATGTGCCTTCCCCAAGCCCACCTTGGCCCCTGCGAGGTCTTAGTGCTGCTGGAGAGTGCTGAGCCCACTACCGAAATCTTAGAGTCGTCCACCACGTCTTTGCCTCCAGCAACCTCTTTCCAACTTGCAAGTTTTCAATTTATGATTATATGTTGTTCCCTGCCCTTTAGGCAAGTTCAATTTCATTGTCCAGATGCAAAATTCTTTCGCAGTTGAAGGCTACAAAGAAAAAGAACAGGAACAAGGAAGGGTGTTAATATAGGGCGTGCTGGATCTGAAAACAATATTATTTTATTTTTTATTTTTTTGAGGGAAGAACAGTTTATTCACATGGATGTTTTAGAATTGTGTTTTTCAAATGGTAGATGGAGACCCTTTAATGGTCATGAAATCAGCATTGCAGGTCTCTAACCAGGAAAGAATCAAACGGGAATTACCAGATGTAGTAGCGTAACTGATAGGGCTGGCTGGATTTGAATGCAGGCTCTGTATGGGGAAATGACTCAGGGGGATCTGATTCTCACTTTCTTTTCTTTTCTTTCTTTTTTTTTAACTGTAGTATAATTTCGTATTTATTTATCACTTCCCAGGAGTAAGAAAAGTATAGAGCATATCTTATTCTTGTCTACAATTCAGCACCCAGAAAAGTGCATGACATCTAATTGCACTCAGTAATACCTACTGAGTGGATTACTTTTCTTTTCTTTTTTTTTTTTTGATATACCATTATTTGTTTGTTTGTTTATTTATTTATTTATTTATTTATTTATTTATTTATTTATTATTACTATTTGCCCCAGGTCTGTGAATCATCAGGCTTACATCTTTCACAGCACTCACCAAAGCACAAACCCTCCCCAATGTCCATAACCCATCCATCCTATCCCTACCCTCCCACCCCCCAGTAACCCTCAGTTTGTTTTGTGAGATTAGGAGTCTCTTATGGGTTGTCTCCTTCCCCATCCCATCTTATTTCATTATTGAAAACAATTTTAGAGGGAGCGTGGGGTCCACGAAGCCTGTGTATGTTTCCCAATAGCTGGGAAAACCATTCCCAGTACCGGTGTTCCGTCGCAGTGCGTGTTGTGTGCTGTATAAAAGGAAAGGCTCACACGACACTGAAGCTGTGATAAAACCAGGAGGCCAGGAGATTTGATGGCATGGTGACAGGGTGCTTCTCACCCAGGGGAAATTAGCAGTGGATGCTGTCCGTTCATCCATGCGTGCGTTCGGTCAGAAGGTGCTCTGGGGTTTTCTGTACCTCCCCCTTCGTCCTTGACAAGAGAGGACCTGCCTTCCACATAAATCATGGGGAAGGCTATCACTCGGCTCTCCCGTCCCGCCATGAGGAGAAGACACGCAGCTCTTGGAAAAACACTGTCTGTTGTCTGTTTATCTAGCCTGCACACCTGACCTTGGAGAAGAGATCAGGCCCGGAGGTGTGGCAGGCTTTGTGTGGGTGCTGGGGACGCACTGGCCAAAAGGAGACCCACTCTGTCCTTTCAGGGAGTGGTTCAGTGCGGAGAGCAGAGAGCTTTTAAGGAGCATGTGCTGGGCTAGAAGGACCCACGTGGTGCCCCCAGCCCAGAGCAAGAGAACTGGGGACAGGAGGTGAGGGAGCCACAGTCAGAGCCAGCGAGATGGTGGCGAGCGTAAAGTCCGAAAGCCCCCGGGGTGCCGCGTGGGACTGGGGGGTTGGAATTTGAAAGTCTGACAGCGGGGCGCACCCCCATGGGCATCGCCAGGGCAAGCAGCTCAGCGCTCAGGCCACGTGCAAACGGCAGGAGGGCTGGCGTCTAGCTCCCTTGGGTGCGCCGGCCGCCCGGGTAGCTGGTTCTGGAAGGGAGGCAGCAAGAGGCAGGCTCGGGTGGCCAGGGTGCCTGAGGCTGGCTGTCAGCACCTCAGGGATCAGCCGGAGTGGGGCGCTGTGGTCAATGTGTTCATCCGGCTTCCAGCTTTAAGCTGGAAGGATCTGGAAGGATGCTGTGTTCCTTGGCTCGGGCCTCCATAACGGGACCCCAGACTGGGGGATGCCGGGCGGTAGGCAGACGAGGCCCAGACGACGGAAGCTGCTTTTCTCACAGTTCTCGGGGCTAGAAGTCCAAGATCAAGGTGGTGGCAGGCTGGTTTCTCCTGAGCTCTGTGTCCTCGGCTTGTGGGCAGCCACCGTGTGGCCGCCTCCTCCCAGGAAGCACGCATCCCGGGCATCTGTGTCTGGACCCCCTCTTCTCGTAAGGACACCAGTCGGGTTGGAGTAGGACCACCCTCTCAGCCTCGTGTGAACTCAGTCGCCTCTCTAATGGCCCCGGCTCCAAAAACAGCCACACTCAGGGCGGGGGCTAGGCGCGAAGACTTCAACATATGGATTTTGTGGTGGCCACAGTTCAGCCCACAGCAGGTGCCCTCTGTCTTTGTTCTTTTTACCCCCGTGCAGAGTTGAGACCGGAGCCCCTGACCACCCCCACCCCCACCCCCACCCCGGGAGAGGGCAGTGCATTAACCACAGCACAGGGAAACGTTGATTTTCCTTTTCAGCTCTGGCAGGACACCCCCATTTGATCATGAACTTAGCGCACGGGGCCCTTGGGGCTGGAAATACAACTTGCGAGAGTTTCGAAGTGTCTAAAACTTAGCCATGCTGTCCTCTTCCAGGGGGTTTCAGCATATGGATCACGCTGGCACATTGGTTTCCTCATTATTTATGTATGTACTTGCTTCTCTTGCTATACCCCGGGCTCCTGAAAGGCATTTTGCTTTGTTATCTTCCCAGTCCACTGACCAGAACGAGTCGGGCACATAGTAGGGACATGTACCGCACATTATCTGTGCAATTTGAACCTGTTGAAGTGGTGTTCAGAGGGGAGTGGGGGTCTCTGATGTTTAATTGGAGACCAGGCAACGGAGAAACAGGATAAACTTTTGGCCTTTGGGGCCCCGTATTGCGCCCTGCTGCTCCCTGACCCTGTCTAGTGGACACGCCGCCCGTCCCACAGATCCGGCCAGCTTGCTGCTCTTCTCACCACGACCTGGGATTTTCCTTCAAGCATCAGACCCAGCCCTTCCCCCTGATCCTCCCCAGATCCTCCACTTTCCAAGGGGAGACTTGGCTGCCGGGAGTGGCTCTTGGCTGACTGTCCATCTGTGGAGCTGTGTGTGTCTTTGCAGAGCTAAAATGAGGCAGGGGCTGCAGCCTCCAAGGGGATCATGGTGGAGCTCGGGCAGCATGTCTCCTCGGGGTCCTCTGCGTGCTGTTCTTACGGCAGGTGTTCCAGACCTCTCTCCATTTCCCAGCAGGCCCCCGGAAAGGCCACCGGGTGGAGAGAGAGAGAGAGAGAATGAATATGCACATTCCCACCCATTTGTGAGTTTACGGAAATGCTGGCTTTTGGGCAAAGGAACACATTTCTGCTGCCTGATGGATGAAACTCATCAGATCAGTAAAATAAATTAAAAGAGAGGCAGCCCTTGTCACATTTTATGTTTGCAGATAATTGAAAGAAAGTGAACAAATAGAGCAAGTAAACTGTACATACATTAGCTTACAAGATAGAACATTATTTTTAAAACAAATATGAGTCAGAAACCATATCAGTTACGTTTTACGACAGTCAGTGAGTCTGTCTCTTATTTTTATTTTCTTTCTGCTGTCTGTAACTAAGTTTGTGCTTTTTAAGATTAAAAGGTTTTTTCCCTTTGCCCCAAAGTTTAAAGAGATACCACCTATCTCCCCAGTTCCTGTCTCCCCTTCATACAGCCCTGAGCATTGCATTGCGGGCTCTCCTTCCAAATGTGGGGGCATGTGGCTGGCGCCGCCTCCATCCAGCCATTGATGGGGACTTGCTCCCTTCAATGGTTTGCTCTAGCTGACCTTGCTCAGAAGCTCATTCTGCATGCAAGATAGGACATCCCCCTTAAAACCAAGAACCTCTCAGTATATTTTTCACCATTAATAGGCTGATTTTTCTTTATTAAAAAAAAAGTCGGAGATTAGTTATTTCCAGCTGCCTTATTCATTTGGTTAATGCATGCTAATCCTGCAAAAATAAATATTAATGGAGTGTGTGTTGCTGGAGCAGGTCTTTGTGGAGGATTGGTGAGCCTGTGTATCACACATCTGAACTTCCTGCCATCAAGATGATAATTAGACCTACCCCACATGAAAGTGCATTCTTTGGAGTTGTTATTTTAGTAGAAAGCTGTGAATCCCTCTTCTCACTGCCTCTGGGGTTGACTGCCTCTTCCTCGGTGAAAGCATCTTTTGGGGGAGTCCCTAAATAATGCTGCGGGTGCTGATTTATCCTGCCAACCCTGTGGTATAAGCAGGTGAGAAAGTCCTTGTACGGCTTTGGACAAAATATCTTTAAATAAGTATCAGCGATCTAAGTGGCCAGAGGGTAGGTAGACGACAGCAGGAGGAAGAGTGACTCACGGATGAGATGTCAGTGGTTAATGACCATGCAAGAATGCAGGGTGACGGGTAAGGGAGGACATGATAGGAAATCCTGTTGTCTGATCTCCTCCTAGCCAGAGAGCTTGGGCACCAGCTTGTTCATTTTTATCAGTCAATCCAATACTTTCGACTTGAAGTGGACCTTAAAATTTGTGTAGTTTTGCCTCCGCAATACCTCAGATTAATTCGACACGGAAGGTGAACCTTCTCTAGCACATCACATGGGTGTTTGATCGTGTTCTGCTGGAATCTCTCCAGTCACGGGCAACCTGACACTTCTTATGGCAGGCTTTTTGCTTGTTCCATGTGCTAATGGTTTGAAACGTCTTTGTGGTTTTAGTGCAGCACCTTTTGGTTGCAAGTGGGAGAGGGAAAAAAAGTCCCTCGAACTAATTTTGCTAAAATGGGACTCTTTTGGTTCACATCACTTTTAAGACTCAGTGGGATGAGCTTCAGGTGCAGCTTGATCTGGGCCCTCAAGGGGTGTTACCAGGTGTTATCTCTATTTCCTCCCTGAAGGTGTGGTTCTCAGGCTCTACTTGGGGGCTGCTGTTGGATTCAGTCTCATTTTCCCCATGACACCACACCA
The DNA here is from genome assembly GCA_002007465.1 of Ailurus styani. Taxonomy (NCBI): domain Eukaryota; kingdom Metazoa; phylum Chordata; class Mammalia; order Carnivora; family Ailuridae; genus Ailurus; species Ailurus styani. Next base: position 129,831 of record LNAC01000030.1, read on the forward strand.
GTGGTTCCTTCCTAATTTAGGGGCTTTTCATTCTGTCTTCGGCCCAAATTGGATAATTTGTCTGTTCCTTAATGACTTAGTTTGGGTCCCTTTTGTGGTTCTAGCCACCTTCTACCCAATCCCCTCCCCCATATTTTTTTTCTTTTCCTGTCACTCTCAGTGGAGAACAATGGGAAAGATGGGGGCAGGTCCATCACAAGAGTGTCTCTGCACAGAGCTAACCCTGGGCAGAGGCGCTGCGGACATTGTGTGATCAACACTTGAAGAATATTTGATTATATTCTGATTATTTGAAAATAGGGGACCTATGTATATATAACTCTCTATTAACCAGAAAATAGTTATCTCTTGCATAACCTAGCAATGGCTAACTTCTGGATCCTATCAAATCTTTATTGTTTTATTGTCCCATTTTGTAGAAGGTTCCTTCTTCTACCAATACTGGTTTGGCCTGTCCAGTGTTCCTCTTCCCTTCTTCTGGTAACAGAATCCTGATTGACCTTTGTGGACCTGCCCTACTTCCAGGCTTGGGTGGAAGGCTCGCATGGGCCAGTGGTAAAATGCGTGACCTGTCCCTGGCCACGGTACCCATGTCCCTCTCCATGGGGTTTGTTGAGTGGTGAGCTTGTGACTCGGGCCTGGCTAATTATCAGAATTTCATCCACTGGCCACCATGATGGGTTCATAGATGGGCACATAGACCTGGGGTCATTTCTTTGGAATGACTTCTGAAGTATAGGCCTGGAGATGCTGGCGGCTATTTCCTACCACCTGGGACCCAAGGATGAAGGTTCAAAGAGAAGCACGAGACCACCAGAAGCCAGCCTGGTCCCATCCTTAAGGCCTGTGGGTCCTGCTGCAGTTGAAAATCTAGTGTGGACTTTTCATCCCATGAGACAATACATTTGTTACTCCTGCTTCCATTACAAAATGAATCCTAATGAATGTGCCCATGACAATAAGATATTTCATAGATTATGTCAAATAGTGGGAAAATAAATGGGTTTAAGTAAGACATTGTGGGGTTTAGCCTGATGCCAGCTCTCTCCAGCAAGGCATGGGGACTGAGCCAACTTCTCTGCCTGGTATTCTCCTTTCAAGATCAAACCTGGATAATATAAAGTGGTAAAATACAGCAAAATGATGACATGTGGGTATCGTTGACTATTTTTATTAAATCACTTGGTGAAAAAAATTCATCCTATCGTTCAAAATGATCAAATCGATAGCTCCATGAAGACATTGGTCCAGAAGGAGCCCCTTCAGATGCTGGAACAATGGTGGACGTTCATGGAACACTTTCTATCTGCCACATCACTGTGGAGCATTTTTAGAGGGATTATCCCACGTAATCCCAACAACCCTATCATGCACATACTACTGCTTTTCTCAAATCAAATAGGAAACCAGAGGTCAAAAAGGTCAAATGAGGGGCGCCTGCATGGTTCAGTCGTTAAGCATCTGCCTTCGGCTCAGGTCATGATCTCAGGGTCCTGGGATCGAGCCCCACATCAGGCTCCCTGCTCAGTGGGGAATCTTCTTTTCTTTCTCCCTCTGCTCCTTCTCTCTCTTACTCACTCTCTCAAATAAATAAATAAATAAAATGTTAAAAAAAAAAAGTCTTTTAAAAAAAGGTCAAATGATCTGCCCAAGGTCATGCAGCTGGGAAGCAGTAGAGTTTGCTTGCTCCTGGTCAGGCCAGCTCTGGATCAGGTGCCCTTGGCCATCAGTTTAGATCACTGTTTCATCTTAGTAAAAGTTCCGTGGTGTGTTTTTCTAGTTGGCGCGTTCAAACATCATGACACTGGTGGATAAAGTTGCGAATTCCTGACTTCCTTTTCAAAGTAAGATACTAAGAGCATGTCTCTCCTGAACCGCTGTGGGCTTTCCAGCGTTCAGGCCTTTGTTTTCCTGGTGCTTTTAGAGTGTGGTTTAACTTCCTTCTCATTTCTCCCTGCTCAAGTGTTATTAACTGCACAAACAATTGTCAGCTATAAAAAGGAAAAATAGAAAAATTACCTCTACTTCTATCCATTTTTATTTTAATTTTTAAAAAGATTTTATTTCTTTATTTGACGGAGAGAGAGAGCACAAGCAGGGGGAGATACAGAGGGAGAGGAACAAGCAGGCCCCCTGCTCAGCAGAGATCCCCATACGGGGCTCAATCCCAGGGCCCTGGGACCATGACCTGAGCTGAAGGCAGATGCCTAACCAACTAAGCCGCATAGGTGCCCCTACTTCTATCCATTTTTAAAAAATTTTTTATACTTTTTTTTTCTTTTTTTTTAAGTAGGTTTCATGCCCAGTATGGAGCCTAAGGCGGGGCTTGAACTCATGATCCTGAGATCAAGACCCGAGCTGAGATCAGGAGTTGGACACTCAACTGACTGAGCCACCCAGGCACCCCTACTTCTATCCATTTAAAAAAATCTCAATTAAATACTGCCTTTTCCAAGAACTTGTCCTTGGAGTGTTTTCCCATATGCATACATGCATATATGTATACACACGCATACACACACAAACACACACACAGACACACACCCCTTATTAATTAGGATCATATCTTTTTTCCTTCACTAAATCACAAAGGCAGGGCCCATGCCTGGTTCATCTTTGCTTCCCCCACAGCACCCTAAAAGGGGGCCTTGCTCATATTATCTGCTCGGTAATTATTGGTTGAATTATAAGCAACATACAGTAAAATTTTATGTTCCTCTCCAAGAGACAGTGAGTAATTACACAGATGTAAAGTCAGCCAACTTAGCTGGTGTCTGGCTCTTAGTCTTGGCAAGGCTCCGGATCTTTCTTAAAAGTTGACATTCTTCCTGGCCTTGCAGTCTGACTGCACGAGGCTCTCTAGGGAATAAAAATTAACCTGCTGTCTGAAATGTTTATGAAAATGGCTAAATTTAGATGATCAAAGACTTTAGGAATCCTGGGGCCTTTGAGGTTGAAGACTGTGATACTATTTACAAGCATCTTGAACAGCAAAGATTTTTCTTCAGAAATTCTCCTCCCAAGGCACTGGAAGTTCTACTCAGAAGCCATTTTAATTTCTCACTGGAGGATGGAACAAAGCAAGCTCTTCTTTAAGCAGATGAATTGGGGACATTTGGTTTTTCCCTGTTCGTCCACCCTAACTTTTAGAGGAGACAAATGCTGCTTTTGATGAAACTGGAATTACTTCTGGAAGAGAAGGCAGGTCTGCAGCTTCAGCGTAACGTGAGAATTGATTTGCCATCTTGAGTCAAGTTGGAGGCTCCTTAAAAGATCCCCAAAGGCTCTATTTGCTGTAATTTTGCTGAAATCTGAGGAGTGGGTCGAAGGGAGAGAAGGAACTTGCTCTCAGGAAAGCTTTCCTGTCAGAAAGCCCCTCCTTTAAATTTGGTTCAAGCCAGGTGGGGATTGGTGTTATTTTTTTCTGGTTCCTCAGCAGTGATTATCTCTGGGTCTTTTTGCAGGATGGGAGGAGGGGCAGGAAACTCTGAGGGGGAGGAAGGGGGCATGAGCCTTTTTTTTTTTTTTAAGATTTTATTTATTGAGGAACACCTGGTGGCTCAGATGGTTAAGATTTTATTTATTTATTTGATGAGATTTTTCATGTAAGCAGTGAAGGTGTCAGAGAGTAGAGTCAGAGGAACTTGTCATAGCTGGAAGGTCAAACCACTGGGTGTGTTGGTGTCCAGGGGTGGCCGTTTGGTTTACACTGAATCTCCCCTCTGGGGAAAGTGGTATAAGTAGTTGTTGGGAGACCCAGCTCAGCTGAGCACCATGGAGCCAACTCTGGCTTGCATCCACCCGCCTCCCACCCCATGACCTTGAACAAATTACTCAGCCTCACCAAACCCCTCAGGTGCCTTACCTAGAAGGCAGGAATGGTGAAAGCATCCACCTCACCGCCTGTCTGGAGAACTAAATGAGATTTGTGTAAAGCTTATCCAGTGTGTAACCCAGCGCCTGGCACATTAGTATTATGAAACTATTGCAAAGCATCTGAAAAAAAATGCACGTGGGACGTTTTGTTGAGATACTGCGGATCGGCAGCAAAATCCCACTGGGTCACGCCAATAGGACAGAAGGCTGCAAGCAGGCATCTCATAAAGCGGAGAGTTCTCTGAAGCCCTGCCAGGGCCTAGGTGTGCAGAGTTTCTGCAGGAAGAAGCCAGCTAGCCCGCCGGGAGGGGGAAGGCAGGGGTTGGGAGTGTGGTGCTTTTCCCCAGCCGCTGCCTCCTGGCTCACTGTCTACAAGGGTAGTTTGTTTGTAAACAGAAAGCTCCAAATTGCCACTCTTTGCCAATCCCCTGCCCAAGTGGGAAGAGCCTCTAATGAGCCAAAGCATTAGTAATTACTGCCGTGAGCTCTGCTGGGGAGTTTGATTGAGGACTGGGGCAGGGGGAGGAGGAGACTGCTCATCAGGCGAACAGAGGGACAGGGATTGGGTGGAGGCTGGGAGTCACTGAAGGCTTCACAAAGCCAAGGGAGAGAAAGAGCCTGCCAGCCAGGCCGCCCCCTTTGGGGCTGTGAACTTTCCTTTGAAGCTGGGGAAGGATTTCTCCTCTTTGTCTTCTGAGGCAGGAACTAACTTGCCCCTGGTTTGCCCAAGGAGTGACAAAGGCAAGGAAGCTGCTGGACGGTGTAAGGGAAATGGTTTTGTTAAACAGACATCCCAGCCAAAGCTCGGAGGGATTTTTCCAAGTCCAGCCCAGCCCGGTCCTTAGGAGTTTGCTTGGGTGGGGTCATTGACACCAGACCAGATGGTCAGGCCAGGTTCAAACCCAAAGGTTCCCTTCTTGCCTTCAAAGCAGCCAAGAGCAGCACTGCTGGGATCCCTAATGAAAGTTCCCGTAAGAGGCAGGATGGTATGCTGGACAGCTGCACGCTCTGGCCCTTCCAGCATGTGATCAACCACCACCTACATCCGGAGATGCCTGGTTAGCAGGGACCTCATAAGGGTGGACCCCATGTCTTAACAGGTTGGGAGAACACAAGGCTGGGCCAGACAGCTTAGGTTCAGAATCTGTTGTTGCCACCTCCCCGCTGGGTGTTGTCAGGCAAATTGATCAACCTCTCTGTGGCTTGGTTTTCTCATCTGCAAAGTGGGGGTAATGATGACAGTCATCTCATGGAACTGTTGTGGGGATCACATCTGTGCCGATGTCTAAATGCTGACAAAAGTATCCGGCATATGGTAGGCCTTCCTTTGACAAACGTGAGCCACTTTCTCTGTTATTTCTCTAGGCAAACTATTCCAAACTTGGCCAGGTCTACATGTGAGGGAATTCTTTCTTTAAGGTGCTTGGGTGTGTATCTGGGCTTATCCTAGGAAACACACTTTTACAGAAGGGAGTAACTGTGGTTCCCCATTTGTAAAATGGGGGTAACACTAGCACAGGTTTTGCAAGATTATTGGAGAGAATACATGAGACGCTCTGTGTAAAATGCTTTGTCCAGCCTTAAATAAGTGTTGTACTGTTGTGTGTGTACATATATCCTATGTGTTGGGTGTGTAGCTCAGGGCTAAAGCATCAGTGTTAAGATACGGTTGTAAGTAATAGAAAATCTGCCATTTTTTTTTCTTTAAAACATTTTATTATTTGAGAGAGAGAGAGAGAGAGAGAGATAGCGAGGGGGAGCACAAGTTGGGGGCTGTGGAAAGGGAGCAGCAGGGAGCCCCATGTGGGGCTCGATCTCAGGACCCGGGGATCATGACCTGAGCCAAAGGCAGACGCTTAACTGACTGAGCCTCCAGGGCACCCCGAAGATCTGCCGTCTGAATACAGAAATGTGTTCTAGAATCTGACAGCAAGTTCCAAGGCAGGGGAAGCTTCAGGGCTGCCTGATTCAGAGGCTCCATGAAACCATCAAGGACCCTGGTTCCTTCCCTTTCTTTGCCCTGCTTTCCTTAGACTGGTCGCCACATGGCTTAAGCAGATCTGGGAGTCACACAGACATGACAAAAGACGAGCTCTAGCCATGGCTCGCTCTTAGCAGTTGGGGAAAAATGCCCGGAGTTCTTGCTCCCGCCAGAGCAGCATCTCCCTGAGGGCTCACTGAGCACACGTGTGTCTCATGCCTATACCCAGAGTCAGTTGCTAGAAAATGACGGGGTATTCCCTGAGACCATCGGTGTCTCCTGAGGCTCCCGTGAGGTGTTTCCTGGGAAGGGGGGTGGGGACATCTGAGCAACGTGGGCTCCCTGCTGGGGATGGAGGAGAGCAGATGCCTGGCAGGCAACGGTGTTCACCACAGAGCCTGAACTCATTTCTCAATACCTTCCTCTTCACGGCCTCTCCATCCAGGACAGACTTAATCCTTTTCCAGATTTTGAAAGGATGCTTTCATGCTCTTCCTTCTCCAGGACCCTTCACCCCCCACTAGGGGAAGGAAGGAGCCAAGCTCCGTGTTTCTTACGCTGACAAATGCTGCCATATTCCAGGAGGGACATGGCTCTTGCCATGGAGTGACAGGAGGGCTGAGGATCATACCAACTGTGCCTGATTTGATGGGTTCGAAGACGTGTGGCCACCACGTGTCAATGGAGTCAGAATCTCAGTTCCTGTGGCTGCCATGACCTCCAGGCAGGCACACAGGAGCCCAGCTGCCTAGGGGGCGCCACAGCCCTCCTGTCCTAGGGGCTGCCCAGTGAGAGCAGGTTCTAGGAGGCTGGAGAGAGCAAGTTGATATGAAAACCAAGCTATTTAGTCTTGCTACGGACTGAATGTTGGTGTCCCCACCACATCACATGTTGAAATCCAAACCCCCAGTGTGATGGTGTTGGGAGGTAGGGCCTTTGGGAAGGGATTTGGTCCCAGGGGTGGAGCTGTCATGAATGGGATCAGTGCCTTTATGAGAAGCCCCTGGGGAGCCCGGCTCTCCTCCCTGTGACGATGCGACGAGAGAGTGGCCGTCTCCTTAGGTCCGGGAGATGGGCCCTCACCAGACACTCGATCGGCCGGCCCCTTCATCTTGGATGCCCCATACTCTAGAACGGTGGCAAATAAATGTTTGTTAAGCCACCCAGCTTAGTGTCATTTGAGGCAGATGGAGACAGCTAGGATAATGGCTGGCATGTCACCATTTTGGCAAAACCCAATGGATTTTAAGTGTTTTCATTTGTTAGGGTCGGCGTCCCTGAAATCAGTGTCTTCAGCCTCCACACTAGTGTCCTTCCCATCACCTCACATCCACATCCTACTGGCTCTTCTAAATCTAGATCAGACATCATCTCTTTGCCACATACTCCGCTGGGCGCAAAGCTGGAGGTGGTCTTTCCTTCCTCTGACACGGCAATGTCGTTACTGTCTTGCTCTTGCTGTACTTGGCACACTCTGATAGTGTGGTTATGGACACACTTGTATTTTCTCTCCTCTGGACAGTTAGCTTCTGGAGCAGAGGCCAGTGGCCATGACCAAGTTAGGTTGGCCTCCAAGCTAGGGCCCAGCCAGGGTATCGGGACAGGGGTGCAGGAGAAACACACTGTCTGGGGAAGAGAAATTCTGGTTTCCAACCTGGCATCAAGCCGTGCTTTGGGTTTCAGTTTTCTTTAACTATGAGATGAACGGATTGGATACAGTTTTCTCTAAAATTCCTTATGGCCAAGTAGACTGCCGATAAAGTGTGAAATAACGTGTGTGTGTGTGTGTGTAGAATTTTAGGGGTGTGTGTGTGTGTGTGTGTGTGTGTGTGTGTGTGTGTGTGTTTGGTGGAGGGCAGGATGGTCAGGCTTCCTTCTTGACACACAATGTCAAGGTGTGTCATAGGCATTCATGCAAGTTTTCTAAATGGGACTGGCTCAAGGAGCTAACACAGAGGAAGGTGGGAAACCTTTCTTTTCATAAAAGAGGCAATTTTCAGGTTAGGTAGGGGCTTTATAATTAAACAGGGCTGAGTGTGACTCCTGGCCCCATCAATTAAAAAGTATGATTTGGGGCAAGCTATTTAATCTCTCTGAGCCTCAGTTGCTCTATTCGTAAAACTAGGATGATATGAGGATTAAATCTGATAATATATCTAAGGTACATATCACGAGGATTAAATTATAAATCGAAGGCATCCAGCATAGGGCCTGGCACATACACAATAAAATAATAATAATTATTAGTGCACATATTAGTTATTATTAATATGAAAACACTTAAATGTTAAGGCCCCAGGATATGTCTCTTTGCTCTTCATTTCCTCCTGATAATATGAAGTAAATGAGGGTTCTGACGTAAGTGCAGAAGGACACCCCTTCTTAACTCTCTTGTGTTTTCTTCCCTCCTCTTGTTGACTTTTACAAGAAAAATAGCCCACTTCTTTTGAAGATTTTAGCAGATTTTCATTGTTTATATGTCAGCTCTTTAAACTCTGCCTATGGTTCTCAAACTTAGTGCAAATCCTCTGCAGAAGTTTCGGGCTTCTTTTGAAGGTTTACTCAGTGCCCTTCATCTTAATGACTTTTCAGGACAGACAGCCAAGCCCATACCTGCCCAGACGATGGGAGATTGGCTGGGAAGATGCCGTCCTTCTCCGGGAAGACAGGCGTCCTGTCTAATCCCTGGCAGGTGGGAAAGGAGAGAGGATGCTTGCAGACTGATGCCTTCAGAATCTCGCCTGCCAAGAATGAGTGGCATGTGAACGAGGCAGCGCTCAGCAATTCTGGGCAGATGCCCAAGTCCTGCTAGGATGGTCCCTATGGCCCTGGAGGAACAGTGCCAAGAATCCGTGTGCTGCCAGATAGCTCCCCACCTCGGGCACCATTCTCTTGCCAAGCTGTTTCTAGATCGTACTTCTAAACTTCTCCATAAAATTCCCAGAAAAGGAGTTGGAAAAGCTGGAAATTGCAGGGAAATGTTTGGATCTTCTCCACGATGCTGTTGAAGTGATTACCGTTGAAAAACTAAAAATCTCAGCTAAGAGAGAATGACAGGCTTGCCACTCACGGTCATGTGAGTCATTTATACGGTCAGGAGCACCTGGCCACCAGCTCTCACGGGGCCGTGGGCTCGGGCTTCACTGCCTGTGAGGTGTGTAGATGTGAGGTTTCCCACACCCACCTGTTGGCACCGACCGTCTCCCAGACTCAGACCCGCAGAGATTCTTAGGGAGCTGAAAGTGGTATGCTGATGGGACAAGACAAAAGAAAGGGTTCATTTACTGTTCCCTTTGCTCTCCTGGGTGAGGCCAGCGCCCTAAGTGGGGGTGATGATAATGGAACAGATTCCCCACGTCAGTCATTCCTTACACTGCAGAAAATCGATGTTTGAGGGAAAACAGCCTGGAAGCCAATTTGGTTGCAATAATTTGAGACCCAGTGGGGTCGAATCCCTCTCTGGACTGCCAATAGTTTCAGGCCAAGGACAAATGGTGAAAATAGGAGAAAAAGAAGTGCATTTTGGTGGAGTAAGCAACTGAAGGCAATTTTTAAAAAAGTCCTAGAGAAAAATCTTTGTGTTGCAAGGTTATACCTAGGCATGGATAATGGTGTGTTTTTGTTTGTTGTCGCTGCACGTTTCAATGTCTCGGCCATTACTGAAATTGCGGAAAATTGTTGCATGCTGTTAAGTTTGAGGATGTGAGTGAAAATGTTAAGAGTTAGTGCTTGTGAGGAATGGGGATTTTATTTTTTGCCTCAATTTTTGTTCTCTTATTGATATAAAGGGTAAACTTCTGATGAGAAGTCCATGTAAGTGTACTTAACTACTCTAGAAGCAAGATTTTTTTCCTCTTCTTTCCTCCCTTCCTTTTCTCCTTTTTTCCACTTTTACACCTTCTTTCCCCTCCTCTGCAACTATTTTTTTTGTGTGTGTATATTTTGGCTTACCTTAAAATTGGATGGAGGTAGATTTACAAGCTCAGCCTAAGACCCCAGTGTGTCCCCATCACAAAGAATTTGGGAAAACACAGCTTTCAACTGGGAGGTCTAGCTGTGTCTGCCTGAAATCTTTAAAACCTCCATTTTCCACGGCCCCATGTATTCACAGTTAGAAGTGTTTAAAATTCCAATAAAATACACAGTCTAAAAGTGTCTTAGCTCTAGCTACTGGGTTGTCCCTAACAGTGAATGTAAATGGATGGAGGGCTTGAGCTTCTTAGCAGTGAGTTTGGGAAATATGTTCACATTGTTGCATACAACCGGGCAAGCATTTTCTTTTTAAGGGCCGTAATGCATTCTGCAAGATGTATAGGACACGTGCTTTTACCTGCTGTGTGGGGTGCCTGCTACTCATGGGACTGGGGGGGGAGGTGCCAGATTTGTGTTTTTCTTGCATCCCTGCCAAGGCTTATGAGTGAAGGAAGCACTTTAGCTTGAAAGCCCTCATTTGCTGTTAGCTCTTTAGGGAGTGGAGGAGCTCATTAAATAGTATTTGTCTCACTGCATTTTCATGGACACTATCACATGAGACTGTTGGACTCGCTGGAGCTGGAGGACAACCTTGTACTCATTTAAAACAGTAAAATCGCTCCTACGCCCTGTGGCACCTCAATTCGACAACTATACAAAGTACGTTTTCTCAGGGTACTGAATTGTAGGCGTTGCCTCTATAATGAAGCTTTTAGAAGAGGCCACCCCTGAGCTGTGTTTTCTTGCCCTCAGTTAGATGGGCCCACATTTCTTCTCAAGTGCTTGCTAGTTTTCTGGCTAAACTGCCACCATGCAGTTATGTCCCTGAAAGGAGGGACATGTCTAATTGAGGTCAGTATGAGTCACAGTTGACAGTAATTATCTCGGAGATGGAACAGTGAGAGAGGACATCACCTAATGAGGCCAACACAGGTTCTAAGGCTTGGCCCCCACTGTGGCATGACAGTGGACTGCTGCCAGAGCCAGGGAACATTGCTTAGAATGATGGTTCCTAATCTGAAATATGTAGGTAAAAACAGTGTAGTTGCTTGAGCCGTAACAGGTACTGATTTTGGAATTTTTAATCTAAGTTTTGGTTTTATACATATACATGGTCTTAAGAAGTTACATAATTCTCTGAACCTTGAGGTGAAAAAACACCATCCTCCTACTAATTCCTCCTCCCTATTATAATACTGCTTCCCTAGAAAACCCTTTCAGTTTTGAGCTATTTTTCCAGTTATGTACCTCCATTTTTTCTAACAGAATACTTATACTGTGATTTTGTTGTTCTTTGGTTTTACATATTAATTTTTTATTTCCTACTGTGAAAGGTGAGCACTTAGATCTAGCATCCTTTGTGTCCCTCCACATATACATGCTATCCTCTCTTAATTCCTCTAAAGTGATTATTTCAGAATTTTCATGAAATGACTATTCAGGATTTCTGTTAATATGAGAATATACATTTTACTAACAACCAAGTCATGAGTATACATCTTGTCTTGCACAAATTTGTTTTTCCTGGAGTTTATAATTGCCTTTTATTTTGCTACCTATTTTCTACATGTCTATTAGCCATTCATTCCCAAAGTCTTATCTGTAACTGTAAACCACCTCCAAATTCGTTCAAGTACATCAGGTAAGCTCTCATTTTCAATTTCTTCTTGGCTGTAGGGCTCTTTCATCCTCCTGGTCAACCTGAACTGGTGGCTATCTAGATTTGTTCCTTAGCTGTTGATCTGGTGTTTCCATTTATCGTTACACCAGGAATTCCCTTGGCCTTTTACTCTCTGTTGGATCCTGTATTTCGTGGATAGCATGTCTTCATCTCACTTTAGTGGACCATTTCTGGAACTTCATATAGGAAATGTACCCAAGATGTACCTTTTCCTGAGAGTCTCTATATATGAACATAATATTAATGACCTTTTTAGTTTCTCTGTTGGTTACTTTCATGTCATAATTTTATTGCTTTTTAAAAATCAATTCCAAGCCGTATCTCTTGTAAGATAAGATTATTACCCCTACTCTTCCCTTCACAACTTGAACCATCCTAACTTTTGCTTTACAGTGTTCTCTTGACCTTATTTTTACTTTACATTTTTACTTTACTTATTTTTTCACTTTACACCAATAGCTTTCCTTATAAACAGAATTAACTCTGCTTAGTATATAGCTTTACAGCATTGTAACAGATAGTTTACCTTTTTTACATTTTATTTTTTTCTTGTAGCTCCCTTCTCCCCTTTGGAATTATTATTTTTTAATTATCGGACTTCATCTTATCCTAAGCTCTTTTTATTCTTCTCAAAGTATCAGGTTCCTTAATTCTCCTTTATTTATGGATATCTTTCTCCTGAAAACCTCTCTGTCCTGTTCTCCTGCTCTAATCTTTCTGGGTTACCTGAATGATCCTGACCCTTTAATACTCTTGGGTGTAGTCATTATTTCCTGAATTCCATGTATTTTTCTTTCTAAATTTACTCTTCATTTACTAAAGCAATCCATAAATAACTTTTAAAGAAAGAGGTGTTGAGGTAAATTTCTAAACTCTTGTAGGTTCAAAAATATCTTCATTTTGTCCTCAGTGTCGTTTGATAATTTGGGAATGGAATTCTAGGTTGAATTTTTTTTTCTTTTTTTCTTTTTTTACAATTTAGAAATTATTGCTCTGTGGTCATCTGACATTATAGGATGCTGAGAGGGATTTAATACTTATCACCTTATATTCATTCTTTTTTTGGTAACCTTGAATTTTTTTTTCTCCTGGAAGATTTTAGGAAATTTTCTTTATCTTCTGTCTTCTTAAATTTCAAAATGATTTATCTAACTGAGGGTGTTTTAGGAGGTATAGTATAACATTTGAGAAGGCAGATTGTGGATCATGCATGCCTGAGTTTAAATTGCAGTTGTCCCATTTACTAGCTTGTTTAAGTGTCTTAACCAGTTAATGCCACCATTCTCTCAGATGTAAAACGGGGATGAAAATGGCAGCTAACTTTTACATTTATTGGAAGAATTAAATAAGTCACTACATGTGAAACTTTTGAAAGTGGTGCCTGGTACATAGTAGATTCTCAATGGTCCTTAGCTATTATTACTATTATTGCCATTTATTTAATGGTCTTTTTAAATGTAAGACTTCATGGCTTTTAATTCTGTGATGTAAGCTTGTACTAAATTCTTTGATGATTTTCTTTCTTTCTGCTTTTCCCATCATCCCTGTTCTCTTTCTCTATGAGTTTTGGCATATTTTCTCTGCTGCTTATATATTTTTTTCATCTTTTCCTTGTGTTTTTGTTTTATTTGCTGGAAGATACCTTCAAATTTAACATCTAGCCCTATATTAATTTTTTCTTGGCAATAACAATTTTAATTTCCAAGAACGTTTTCTTTTTCTCTGATTGTCCCATTGTCCCATTACCCCTTCCTTGTTTTATAGATAAAATATAATCTGGAATCTCTGTTTTGCTGGTATGTTATCTTTTATTCCTAAACTGTGTGTTCCCCCTAGGGCCATATTGTTTAGTTTTGTTTCTTTCATGTTTCTGACTGTCCCTTAGTGTCAGGAAACCCTTGGTGGTCTGTTCATGCTTAAGAATGAGGAGAAGAAAAAGCAAGTGGAGAACTACGTACATGTTGGGGGAAGGCTTTACCTTATGGTGAACAGGTTGGGTCAATCAATATGCCAGAGTCCCCCAAATGTCAGAACTTCTGTAGTTTTGCTCTAGGCTTCCAATATCCACAGCAGCTGCCCTTATTCTTTTCAGAGAGTTCCTTTCATTCTTTTGACAAAGAGTGCTCCACTTGTTTGTTTAATTGGATTTTGTTTTGGCTTTTATTTTTTGGTTGCGCAGGTAAGGCCTAACTGCAGGGTATTCTGTAGTTGGGGGTAGAGGTGGGAGTCAGCACTTCCACACACAGCCATTGGGTTAATCTCCCTATTGCAGGTGTACCTTCATTCTGTCGGACATGATATTGCCCAGTCCCACATCTGCCCGGAGTTTCACAGGGCTGGGCTGCCTACATTCACTCAGTCCCGTCTACCTTTCCTAACCACCATGCCTTGTGTCTTCTCAGTGCTGCCCTTCCTTGGGCATCCTTCCTCAGTTGCCACTACAGAATTCCACTTACATTGTGCAGAAATTTGTTGGAGTCTCTAATTTTCCGATAGCCTTTATTCATGATTGCAGGTTTCTGCTGTCTTTATTTCCCTACCATCATTTTAATGAGCAGGGCAAGAAGATAGGATGTTAGCCTATCCTCTTCAAATCCTATGATATTTTTAAAAGCCTCATCGAAGGGCTAGAATACAGCATGGGATAGAAATATATAGCTTTCAAGTATGCACATTTTTGTGTGATGTGCACTTGGAGCAACTCTGAGGCCCAAAAGAGGAAAGCTCACTTCTCAATGATTAAAATATTGTATCCTAAAAACTCCTGGATTGACTATTTCTCTGTGAATTCAGGAACTGATGATGCCAACAGCAATAGTAGTCATAACATCGGCAACACCATATTTATATTTTCCCAGCACTTTTTAGTTTCTCAAAGCACTTTCACGTGCACTATGTTGCCTTACAGACACCGTATTCCCTATAAGCATTATTGTCTCCATTTTCAGCTAAGGAAAACCACAGAGACAAAGAATTTGCCAAAGGTTATGCAATGAGCACTGTTGACCACCTCAGCTCTACCCTTCTGTTCAAGGTTTGCATCCCATTAACTACAGTGGGTGGCTTAGCTTAAAATTGGTGCCAAATAACTTGTGCAACTTCATACAATCTGAAATCTTTACTTCTCAGCTTAGTATCTCAGGGACAATTTAATACTCCTCCATGGTAGAAGGTTTCCAGAAACAATGAGTTGTCTCTGTGTGAACCAAACCTATGCTCTTTCACTTGGCCTATGACAGAGAACCATATACCCTCTGAACTTCCAACTCCATTGTGCCACTGAAATCTATACTTTCAATCTGTGCTTTTGCATTTTCCTCTGAATTATCACCTGAGAAAAAGTTCCTATATCTTACATGTTCGTTTGTGTGTTAATACAATAGAGCCTGTGAAAGATGGTATCAAGTACCAGGCCAGCATGAACTTATTATTGGAATCCATGTCTGGAGAGAGATAATTCCACCTTCCCATTGCTGATCCTCAAACCACTGAAAAGGGACAACAGGCTTTGACCTCACTTGGCAATTACTAAGGCGATCCCTTCAAATGTTGACATGCTTCTACTCTTTCTATTAATTATTGACATCGGTTGCATTTTCATTTTAATACAATCAGTAGATAGTTGTAATCTAATTGTATAGCATAACAATTCAGTATGGGAAAGTAAAAAAAAAAGATCTAGATAAGGAGAAAATGAGTCATGGGTAATAACTTCAGATAAGGTTAGACTAAAAATTAAGACTCTCTTTGAAAGAGCAAGAAAGCAAGAGAGAGTCTAATTATATCTGTGTATATACTTCTATTACAAAACTGTGTGGACAGTAGTCTCCATTTTAACTATAAATTGAGGTCACACTGTTCACATTGTTTTGAAATACTTCCCCATGACATATAGTCTTCTATAACATCATTTACAGTGGCATCGCAGAGTTTCATCTTCATTTATTATTTCTATCTCCTATTATAAAAGAAAAAATACAAAGAAAGCAGTGTGGGAGATCAAGATAAACCAATTTTGGTGGTCTTACCAGGAGTCTCAAAAAGACACTAACCTAGTAGTTTTGAACCATGTGTTAATTTTTTTCAGGATACAATCTACATGATTTAGTGCTCTAGAAAGGTAGTCTCTTAGCTGTTTTCCATGTTAGAGTTCTCTATCCAAAAGTAAGTGATAATGCGATGTTCTGGAAACAATGAAAATGATCAGTTTGGTATCTTCATGTCTACCTGTCAGGAATTGGCTATACCTTCCCATATCAGTCTTCTTAGCAAGTTAAATAATTAATTGAACTACCACTTATTGAGTCTTGAGCTCTTGTGCTAGGCACTCTGCATATGGAGAAAACAAACAAAACACGAGTCTTCTCATCAGGGAGCTTCTAGTCTAGTGAGCAGGTCAACAGTGATTTCTGTTCCCCAACTCTTGGCACACAGAGAAAGTGATCATATTTTTATAGTACCATAGGACAGATAGAGAAGGGAAGGCTGAACTGATCACCTGGGGCTTCAACCATCCTGAGGGCTGAAAGCTGAATACTTCATTACACCAATAACCCATTCCCACCACACTGACTGCCCCAGTGTAGCCGTTGATGGGCTCTCCAATGGTGAGCTTTCTTTTTGGGGGGCAAGAAGGAATTATTTTTTTTTAAAGATTTTATTTATTTATTTGACACAGAGAGAAAGATTACAAGTAGGCAGAGAGGCAGGCAGAGAGACAGGGAGAGTAGGAAGCAGGCTCCCCACTGAGCAGAGAGCCCGATGCAAGCCTCGATCCCAGGACGCTGAGATCATGACCTGAGCCGAAAGCAGAGGCTTTAACCCACTGAGCCAGGCGCCCAAGAAGGAATTCTTGATATGGGACAAACTTTGCATGGTCAGTTGTGGAAAGAAAACAATGTAAAAGTATAATAAAAGTATAATAAAATCCTGAAGAAGGAGAATTTGATTTGTTTCCTGTTTTTGTCTATGTCTTTGTTTTAAGCCCATTAATAAGGTTTTTTTTTTTTTTTTTTGGCTTACAACTCTTGCTGAGTTGGAAGTAAGTGAATTTGTGAGCTTATTCAGGGGTCCACATTTATTTTATCTTTCCATTCCCATGGAGGATTTATGCCTAATTTACTTCTGGTTGATGAGTGACTATTCAATTGCTACCATTTCTTGAAGCTGCCTTTTTTTTTTTTTTGGTATGACTTTTTTGGAAGATTGCATTTGATGACAAATAAAAGGCTACATCTTTCCCCAGTTCTATCAGTGAAAATAATTTCTCACTGATAAGAAGACTTATCTTTGTGGCTCAGTGGAATCTTGGTGGTTGTATTATGACTTGTCCTTCAAGCACATGACTGCTGAAACCATTTCCCTGGTGGGAAGAACCTTCCTTCTTTACTCTGGGAGGAAATCAAGATAGCATTGGCAGAATCAACTGCTTCTCAAACTAAGTCTTTAAAAGTACAGTTGTGTAGAGGATGGGGTCTTGTCAAGTTATTGGAGGAAAATCAAAGCTGTCAACTATAAAATAATTCACATCTTCACCATCTTAGTTATCTATTGCTGTATAAAGAATTACATCCAAACAGAAAATTTTTATTATCTCACAGTGTGTGTGGGATAGGAATTCTGGAGCAACTTACCTGATAGTTCAGGATCACTGCCTTTCCTGAAGATGTAATCATAATATTGGGTGGTTTGACTCGAGTTATTGGGTACTTGACTGTAGCTCCTTCCAAGATGGCACATTCACATGCCAGTCAAGTTTGTTCTAGCTTTTGGTAGGAAGCCTTGGTTCTTCACCGTGTGGGACTTTCAGGGTTACTTTTATCTCATAATAGGGCAGCTGACTTCCCATAGAGTGAGTGATCAGAGACAGGAAACAAGGTGGAAGCCATAGTGATTTTATGACCTAGTCGTGAAGTCAAACTCCAACATTTCTACAATATCCTGTTGGTCACCCAGGTCAACCCTCTTCAGTATGGGATAAGACCAAACAAGGGTGTGAATACCAGGATACTGTTTTGGAGGCTGGCTATTCTAGTCTCTACCTTCTGCCCCTAATGAATCATATGCAAAATACACTCCCTCCTTCCAAAGATGCCCCTCCAAATATCATCCCATTTAACATCAGCTGAAATCTTGTCATCCAAATCGGGTGCAGGTATAATTCTTTAAGTGCAGTTTTGTTAATACCATCCTTCTGAATCTGAAGACTGTGAACTAAAGAGGCAATGTATTTTCCTCATGCATGGACAATGGTAGGACAAGCACAGAACAATTGCTATAAATACTCCTGTTCATAAAGGGGGAAATGTGAAGCTCACAGGAGTCAATGGACCATAAGAATTCTAAACTCTAGCAGGCACAGGTTGATCATTTCTCATCCAGACTTAAGGACTAGGAATGATTCCTCTTGGCTTTTGAGTCTACCATCTGAGATCTTGGTTATACCCTTTGAGTCATTGTTCCTTTTACATGAAGGATAGCTCTTGTGTCCATCTTCACAATTTTCTCAGTCTGCATTTTGTGGTGGAACTCAGGATTCGTAGACTTTTTTCCCAGTTTTGTACTGCCTCTGTCCCTTACAGTTCAAGCCGATAGTGTATCTGCTGAATACTGTTCTCTTAAAAACATTGTGAGTCTACTGTGAATGTCACTGGCGTTTATTCCATTAGGCAAAGCCACATTCCAAACGTCTTTGAGATAAACCCTTCTCTGACTTGGGTTTTTTGCTAACACTGCTGAGGGACAGCCTTAACCTGCTTAGGAGACCTATTGTTTGAGTGGTTTTTTGAGGCACCACCTTAGATATTTCTAAGGTCTAAACAAAGGATCTTATAGCCACACCCTTGGCTTTATGTTTGTACCATGTTTTCCCAAGAGGGCTCTGAACTTGCTCTTTGCCTAGGAACCATTTCTTAATTTTCAGCCCTGTTTGTCATCTGGAGAGAACGGAATTTCCAAGACCAATAAGTCCTGGCTTTTTTTTTTTTTTAAATGTTTCTCCTTTGCTTATCTCTCTTTTCTTGCTTTTTATGATTAGAAGGAAGAAGAAATCAAATAACACCTCCAACTCTCCAGCTGCAAATCTCCTTTGCTAGATCATCCAGCTCATTAGATACATTTTCTACTTTCTACATCACTGCGGGCAACAGGGCCATTACACCACAGGCAACTGCCATTACATAGCGAGGCTCTCATTCCTCTACTTTCCAATAGCGTTTGTCTGTTTCCTCTACGCCCTTGCCAACGCAGCCTCCTTGAAGGCTCGCAGGACTCTGCTAATGGTCTCTTTGACGCACTTCAGAGTTTCACTGATCGTCTCCCCCAAAGTTCTTTCAGCTCCTGCCCACTGGTTGGTTTGAAAGCCACGCCCATATTTTTAGCGTTTTGTTGTTGTTGCCTAGGTACAAAAGTCTGTATCCATCATCCATGGCCACTTAAATTACCCCAAAGCAGAGCGGCTTAAGAACAATTATAAACCATTAGTGTGTTACAGGTTTTGTGAATCTGGGAATCAGAAGTGACGTAGCTGAGATGCTGGCCTACCTCGCTCGGGAGGTAGCCCTCAGGACGTCAGCAGGGTGCTGGCATCCAAGACCTTGACTGTTGCTGGAGGATCTGTTTCCAAGTTGCTACACTCACATGGCTGGTTAGTCTAGCTGGCTGTTAGCTGGGAACCTCAGTTCTTCACCATGTGGCCTGCTTGAGTATTCTCATGACATGGTGGCTGATGTCCCTTAGCATGAGTGAGCTGAGAGAGAACATGCGATGCCTTTTTTTGGATCTAGCCTCAGGAGGGACACTCCGTCGTTTCCACCATACCCTGCTGGCGATACAGATGAGCGTCATTCGGTGTGGGAGGAGACCACCCAAGGCTGTGACGACCGGGGAGGCAAGAATCATCCAGAGTTGTCTTAGAGTCTGGCTACCACATTTGCCTTTCTGTGCCATTGGATAGTAGTAATGGTGAAATTTTAGTTTCCTGGGACCCATACATTAGCAATCACTTCTTAGAAACACTTCAGAGTTGAGATGAACCATGGATCCGGAGCCAATCACTCTCAACTCTTGTTAGCTTTTTTTTTCTTTTAAATTTTTCTCTTTAGATGTCTAATAACATGTCTGTAATGCTTCTTTGATTTTTCATTTTTAATTATCTATTGATTGCAACTAAGGAAAATGAGTATTTCACTCTTCCATAATCCCCCTCCCCATCATCATCTATACATCCATATGTAGTTTTGATTAGTTTAATATTCAATGTTTATAATATGACCATGTAAGTACAAATCAATGGCAATCAGGGAGTATATTACGATTCCTGCTACTCTCTTGAACTTATTTTTATATCGTACCTAAGAGTTAATAATTATATTTTTTTCTCGTTTTGTTTTGTTTGATTCTAACAATAATTGATCTCTAAACTCTTCCCCTTGTTTAAATTCTTCTTAATAATTTCAAACACACTAGATACTTCATCAATACCAACCTATAGTCTGACCACAGCTTCATGAGAGACCCCAAGCCTGGGCCCCCCAACTGAGCTGCTCCCACATTTATGACCCTCAGAAACTGTATCAACTAGTTAATGTTTCTGGGTTTATCCTGCTAAGGTTAGGATTAATTCGTTAGGTGGCAATAGATAATTAATACAAGAAGTGTTGTTTTCTCTTCTCACTCTTTTTTTCCTCTTTGATGGCTTTGTAGGATCATCTCTCTGCTTCTAATGTCTGAGGTTTCATGATAATACGCCCTCTGTGGATATTAGTGGGGATTTTACAAAGTTTCCATCTCCCTGCAAGAGCTGTTTCCTCTATTTTCCTTCCTTCTTTCTTCCTCCCTCCCTCCTCGTCTTTTCTCTCTCTCTTTTTTTATCTCCTTCTCCCCCCTTCCTTTATTCCTTCTCTTCTTTTTCCCCTTCTCTCTTATTTTCTTTCTTCCTTTCTCTTTGAAGGCTTTCCTCCTAATCTGGTGATCCTTTGCAGTCTGCTCTTAGTTTCAGAGGTACACTAAACAGGTCGTCAGAGGTTCTGAGCACGTAGGGGTGGCTTGTTGACTGTGGGCCTCATCATAAGGTAATCTGGCTGAGCCGTTTCATTAGAGAATCCATGTTAGTATCTCCAGCTCATACCTATTGGGCTGGTTTGTTCCCCAGAAGGATTGCCAGTGTCGTGACTTGGGTATAATCATTCTGCCTGCTATTGACCTGCACTGAAACCCTGATTCGACCACTTACGAATTGTGCGATCTTGGTGAAGTAACTGAACCTCTCTGAGCCTCAGTGCCCTCACATGTGAAATGGTGGATGTTAGGAGAATCTACGTCTACCTAACAGTAGCATTGTCGTAAGGATTAAATGAGTTAATGTACATAAAGTACTTAGAACAGTTCTTGCCACAAAATAAACACCAAACATGTGTTAGATGGTATCCTCCTCCTCCTCCTTATCGTCATCCTTATCGTCAGTAGAGCCGAGTTAGGGAAGCAGCTGGGGATCTTAGCACTGAATATAGCAGCCAACTTACCTTCATTTTCCGTAAAGTATCCCTGCCTTCACCTGCCTGGTGTCCTCCAGTCCTGAGGTTCACTGTATTATCCTTTTCAGAGAATGAGCCTCCAGTGTTCAGCCTGGGCAGATGAGGGGCGGTCACCTAGCTGTGTAGACATAGGGAGGGGTGTAGACCTTGCGTTAGTCTTCCTGGTCTCAGCATTGACTTCTCTGTAACTCCCAGAGTGTCTGACCCTCTCAACCTGGCTGCCTCTGACCTCTTCCTCTCCTGGCTTCGGCTTCTGATTTTTTGGGTCTGCTTGTACTTCTGCTTCAAGTTTCTAAAATTTTGTTTTTGTAACTTTTTCTCTTTTTTCCTTCATCGTATGGCTTTGTTCATGTGTTTTTTAAAGAATACGTTTACTGCCATTTTAACTGGGTGTTGGGAGAGCCAGGATACAAATTCATGGGTCCCTCCTGCTGCCTTTCACTGAAAGTCTGAAATAGGCTTATTAAAGATATATTTTCAAAACAATAGAAATTAAG
Organism: Ailurus styani; assembly: GCA_002007465.1. NCBI lineage: Eukaryota > Metazoa > Chordata > Mammalia > Carnivora > Ailuridae > Ailurus > Ailurus styani. The sequence goes on from LNAC01000030.1 coordinate 151,371, forward strand.
TGGGCTTCATGCTCACTTTGGATTTTTTGGCACCTGGGAAGGGAGAAGATGCATGAGCAAACTACAGTGGTAGGTAGGGTGTTCACATCTGCATTTGCACCTGGGCACGTCTCCTTTACCCACAGTCACAGAACTCTTTGTACTTGGAATTAGTCACTGTCCGTCTCTTGTTACATTTTAAGCTCCGGGAGTGGGGATGTCTTTATTATGTCCATTGTTATATGATTTGGAGTTTCAAAAACATCAACAATTGTAGTCATCATCATCTCTCTCGTCGTAGCAGAAGTAGTGGTCATGACAAAAACACAACTAAGTTCACCCAGTATCTGCTGTTCACTGGGCACTATGTCAAGCTCTTTGTAGACAGTGATCCTTGTCTTACTCACAGTGACTTTGAAGGAAGTAATATTATAATCTCCACTCCAAGAGGAGGAAATCAAGGCTCAGAGACACTTGCTAACTTGCCCAAGACCTGTAGTTAGTAAATGGAAGAGACAATTTGAAACTCCAGAGCCTGACTTCTAACCATAATGCCATTCTGTTCGTTGACTGAATAACTAAATGTAGAGTCCTTCAAACAGAACAGATTTATCTGGGAAAAAACATGGCTCCAGACTACTGGTTTCTTCATCCCTTTCATAAATCTGTAGGCTACCCTTTGCTAAAAGCAGACTTTATTTGAGATATGAAGGGATTTTCTTCTGTACTTTAAAATACAGGTAAGGCTATAGTAAAATGAAATGCATTGAAAATATTAACAAATAATTACCCAAAGTAATTAAATTACTTTTATTAATTACCAAAAGTAATTAAATAGCCTAAGTGGCAATTAAAATTAAGAACAAGATTTCCTTTGATAAACCTTTGTTATTAGCCAAGAATTAACAATAAAGGAGACACTGGGTCCATATAGGACACCTTCTGTTTGGGGAAGGGTTAGCCCCACAAACTGCTATTTCCTTTTTCTTCAGAATGATTACAGAATTGTTTTGAACGCTGCCACCCCCAATCGCAGACCCGACCCTAATCTGTGCAATCAGTAGAGAGACTTTACAGTTCTTACAGGTGAAATTGGTTCTTGCAGTCCCTGAAACCTGGCTCAGGGCTCCATGCCCTCAGAAACTTAATAAATATTTGTCGATTCATTGGTTCATTGCTGGATTAACCTCTGCTTGGGCTCTTACTGAGGCTGTTCCATTAAAATAAGATGATTTATGGGAAGAAGACGTGTCTCAAAGCATGCGATGGACATTCATGCCATCAGATGGACGCAGACAGAGGAAGCTCTTCCTCTGCCAGAGCCTGCCTTCAAGGGGCCACAGGTTCCTTCTTTAAACAAAGGAGGGAGACTCGGTGTTGGGACTGTTTCACTTCTGAGGACATTCGTTTTGAGTTTTTGGAAGTGACTCTGGCTGAAATAAAATACTGAGTGGGAAAGCTGCAGATTCCTTTTGCCCGGTGTTGGTCTTTCTGTGAGAGGATTCAGGTGGAGCACAAGTCCATGTCAAATTGTGGCAAAGGGATCATAGTTTTTCCTCTTTATAACTTTCTGTCTTGGTGGTATCTTTGCCATTTTTTCATTTGTCCCTGAATAGCCAGGACTAGAAGCTGTATGTCTTGTTTACATGGCCAGTTTTGTGTATTCCTGACAGTCTTCGAATGTGTCTTTCAGTTTTAAAACATTCCACCACTTTGGGACACTGGGGGGCTCACGTGTCTTGGCAGATTCCCCACCCCGTTGTCATGCTGTGCTGAGGTCAGATACAACATGGGAAGGGGGGGTCCTTCCCACTGAAAAAGCCAGTTTCTAATTCATCCTGTCCTATCCCAGCCCCTCCCCCAGCGCCCACCCCAGCACCCATCCCAGCCTCTACCCCAGTGCTCACCCCAGCGCCCCCACAGCGCCATGTCTCCCCCATTAAAAGCAGAATCACGGGCGCCTGGGTGGCTCAGTGGGTTAAAGCCTCTGCTTCCGGCCCAGGTCATGATCTCAGGGTCCTGGGATCGAGGCCCGCATCGGGCTCTCTGCTTGGCAGGGAGCCTGCTTCCCCCTCTCTCTCTCTGCCTGCCTCTCTGCCTCCTTGTGATCTCTCTCCCGCTGTGAAATAAATAAATAAAATCTTTAAAAAAAAAAAAAAAAAAAAAAAAGCAGAATCACAAGGACCTATTTAACATGCAGTTTGCTTCTCCAGGCCCTCGCTCTTTGCCTTGGCATGGGCTGTTGGCAGGAAGCCTCCTGCCCATGGCTGCCCAGGTCTCTGGGACTTTCTCCGTTGCATTTGCATGCAGATTGTATCCTTGAGCTCCACAATGCTGCATCTGGCCTTGCATAATAAAATGTCAGCAGCCCCTGCATGTCAGCTGTTGAAGTTGCGTGACTGCCCAAAGCAAAGGAAGCTGCCCAGGGTGCTTTCTCCCGGGATTCTTTGTGAAAAGAACAGAACAGTCAGCTCTCCGTCATACCCTCGGACTCGGAGCGGTCTCTCTTGTCCTCTTTCCAGGAACTGCCTGGAATCCTAGGTTTGACCACCTTGCTCATGGCTTTGCATCATAGGGGAAACGTGGTGGCAGGGCTCTGCACGTGGGCGGGCAGGCAGTTAGGGCTGCTGAGAGTAGAGTCAGGTGCAGCGGCCCGAGGTCTTCGTGGATGGTGACCGCCGTCTCGTGTTAGGCTACCGATCCCCTCTAGCAGATGCTTTCACAGCGGTACCAAGAGCTGACGTCAGGGTGGGATGTGGGCAAGGCCAGGAAGGTGATACTTGCATCCCAAAGTGAAACAATGAACAAGGTACACCTCCCTTCATAATTTGAAGCCAGGTCTTCGGACTGATGGTTCACATGCTGGTCCAGGACCTTGGAAGTTGGACAAAACTGTATCCGAATGCCAGTCACCCTTGGTTGCCTTTGTGACCTTGGACAGGTCACGTCTCTGTCCTCGGGTTCCTCATTTGCAAACTACAGGTCATCGGACCCTCACTGGGTTTTTGTCAGAATTATAACAAAACATAAAGTAATTGTGGCTTCTGGACCACAACAGGTGTACAGGGAAGGAGGACTGTTGTGGTGGTACTTGCAACAGGAACTAGGTGCTGTTTTAAGTGTTACTGTGAGTGATAACAGTTGTTATTACTGCAGAGTGTTTGGTGAATAAATTCGCACCACCTTTGAATTGCAACAGAGTTCAACCTTCTGAGCCCTCCCCGGCATGCTGGTCATACCACTAAGGTACAGTTGACATGCCGAGGGCAAAGATTATCTATGATCGAAAGCAGATACTTGGCCTTTATTCAGTTAACGCTTGATGTATTTCCAGTTTTACATACTTGGGAACATTCTTGCTTTTTCGGTTTCTTTCATTTAGACCTTAAAGAGGGGTATTTTACGGACTTAGCAACATGTGAAGGGAAAGTTGCAGATTCCATGTGAAGCATGGAAGGTTCCAGAGCCCACTCTACGGTGTGGGACATGGCAACGACGGGCCATGACTCAAAGTTACAACCTCCCAGATGCTCAGGCTCTGCCATCAAAATGAGACTAATGGAGAGCAAAGGAGCCGGCATCCCCCCTTCCCCCTGGCCCTGACCAAAGGACAGGACTGGAACCTTCTTTGAGATCTTGTGTTTTGTCTTAAAATTACACACGGATGTTACACTTCATTGGACCTTTCATCCCTGTTTATTTTATCCTAGAAAGCATGATCAGGCTCCATAAGTCCTCCCAACCCCTGAAAGGGTCCTGGGAGAGTGCACAAGCCATGTGCCCCCTAGTAAAGGGGACCAGGAGTCTGATCTGAAAAGTGGGGCTAAGCTGGGTTGTGGACACTGGGGAGGGCTGGTGCTATGGTGAGTGCTGTGAAAGGTGTAAGCCTGACGATTCACAGACCTGTGCCCCTGGGGCAAAGAATAAAAAAATTAAAAAAGAATACAAAGGGGGCATCAGGAACACCTGGAGAATGGACTGTAGTGAAATAAGGGAGGGAGAGAGAGCAGAGTGGGGAAAGGTCGTGGGGTGCCGATCTGGGTTGGAATTGGGGCATGGAAGGAATCCCGCAGCCAAATCCATGAACCACAAAACCTGCCTTCGGATGCCTGCCGGATCTGAACGGTACCGAGCCGTCCAACAAGGATGGCCTCTGGGCTTCTTTTCAGGGAATTCACTGGTTTCAGGAGTGAAGTTAGCTTCCCGCCGAGGGAAAGCTCGTTCCGGAAGGACCACAGGGACGATATTCAGTCTTTTGTCACCGCGAGGTTGACGCGTCCTTGGCTCCACTTCCTCCTCCTGGAGCCAGAGTCCATTCAGTCGCTGCAGTCTTTACCTGGACAATGACATTCAAATGAAAATCTGAGTGTCGTGCCCAGGCAAGTCTTCTGGCTACATGATTTTGTCATAATCCATTTCTCACAGAGCGACTTTATTATGATTTATTCCCTCGCAGCTTCTATTAGGGGAAAGTGGAGTTGGCCTTGGTGATTGCACATAAAGGGAAGGGAAGTGCTATTTGAATGCCGGTGGAACAATGCGCGGACAGATCCAGGCTAGGTGTGATGGAGAGTTCTTTTGCTCCAGGTGATGTTCTGGGGCCCGAGGAGGGAGGCTCACAAGTGAAAGCACCTATTATCTTTGTACAAATTGATACTTGTCTGCGTTTGCTTGCCTGAGAGTGCTCTGGGCCGTGTTCCAGGGGAGGTTGCCTTTTGTGCCAATGCTGAAGGAAATGGGTAGGATTGGCAGGCGGGCACGTTTCTCACTGTGGTGGTAGGTGGGGATGAGGTCAGTTTTAGGCCACAAGACTGTGTTGCTCCAATACTAAACTCTTGGGATCCTAGGGCCATGCTTCCCTAGACTTTGGGTAGTGATAGACTGTGGGAGCCTTTGACCCAGCTAGATGTGTCTGTTGAGCTCAGTGGGGAGAACCATGGGGCCATGGAGTCTTTAACAGGATGTGGTTTTGTGGCCGTGGCCACGTTGCTTAAACTACGGGGCCTCAGTTTCCCCAATAGAAGGGTGGAACCAGTAGCTCGAAAACGGTGAGTGGTATGGCATGAAACGTGACAATACAGGCAAAGTACCGGGCACAGCACTTGGCCTGCAGTAGGGGCTGTATGAACAGCAGCTGCTGTGATTGGAGAGGGGGGTGTCTCTGCTGTTCCGGCTGCCTTCCTCGGAGCAAGGCACAGAAAATGTCAGCCTAGGGAAATAGCCTAGCTCCTGCGCGGTCTGGAAGCCTTGAGAAATAAAAGCCAATGGGTATAAGTGGTACCAAGAGCTTTAGATGTGGGACTTGTATTAAGTAGGTTCTCTTGGTATGGAAAGCAGTGGCAGCTACCCTGAGGAAGAGGAGGGGACTTGTCAGATGCAGGGGTGAGGGCAGGAGGCAGCTTGGTCTCCAGTGGACTGTGGGTCCCGACCGTTTTATTCTCCTGCTCTTCCCTCTCTGCCTCTCCAGCCGCCTTCCCCCCTCCACACTGCATAGCAGACCGTGACTGTCCAGTCAAACAGCATTTCCGGGGCGCCTGGGTGGCTCAGTGGGTTAGGCCTCTGCCTTCGGCTCAGGTCATGATCTCAGGGTCCTGGGATCGAGCCCCGCATCGGGCTCCCTGCTCGGCGGGGAGCCTGCTCCCCCCTCTCTCTCTGCCTGCCTCTCTGCCTACTTGTGATCTCTCTGTCAAATAAATTTTAAAAATCTAAAAAAATAAAACCCAAAAACCAAAAAAATAGTGTTTCCATGCTGGAGCTCTCAGCCTCCACTCACACTGCTGGACAGTCGTCTGGTGGACGGGCAAACATGGGGCTGTGGGATGGGACAGAGCACCGAGTGCTGACAGCTGCCTTCTGTAGCAGGGCTGGCTCTGAGGGGCATGTAAGGGTGACGTCTGCTCCAGTCTCTGGGGAATTCGGCAGTGGCCACATACCACTCGGGGTGATGGTAGCTGAGAACTCCCCCTGAACACTAACTCTAGGCCAGGCATGGTGCTAAGACCATATTTGCATTAATGACTTTAGGAGACATGGCTTCATCTCCTTGTGAGAAATGAGACAAGAGATGCCCAGAGAAGTGAGGTCCCCAAGTGTGCACAGCTAGTAACGGATGGAGGTGGCATTTTCAGGGTAGCCGACTCCACAGCCCATGCCTCTGAAAACACATGCCCCCTTCCATGGGAGGCAGGCTGAGCCTCCCTTAAGCTTCTCCTTGGCCATGGGTTTGGGTCACATTTATCTTGCAAGGTGTGGCCAGAAGCACACCTCCCCTCTGGGACGTGCCCCAGCCCCCCATCGGCCTGTAGTCCATCGGCTGTCAAGCCCTGTGGGCTCCATCAGAGCCTGACTCCGTCACCACCTTGCCGGGCTTCCTCCACATCACTGTACACATTGTCACCACTGTTGCCATGGCCTGTGTCGTCACTTCTTCCGTGACACCGCAACATGTCTAAATCCACATATGTCCCTCAGCACCCACAACATAACTCGGGGCCTCTTACAAACCGGGCCATTTAAAGAACTTGGCTGTAGATTCATCACCAGCATGGACAATCCTCGGTCCGAAGGGTTCGTTTTGTTGCTTCCTTTTGAATCTGACCAGTTAAGTAATGTATGTCTTCCCAGCAGTGCCGAGGTAGTGTGCCGGGGTCCTGTCTGCGTTTCTCTGTTAGGCAAATCCCAGATGCGGGGTCAACGTTGTCATCCTTCCATGTTCCAGCATCAGGTCTTGGGTTTTTTTTTTTAAGTCTGTGATCTCGAGTTAGCTGTACGACATTTTTTTTTTAAATTGTGCTAAAATATACCTAACATAAGATTTACTGTTTAACCATTCTGAAGAGCACAGTTCAGTTCAATGGTACGTAACTCTCACCACAACCAAGGTGAGAATATTTGCATCAGCACGAAAGAAAACCCTGTCACTCCCGCCTCCATCCCCAGAGTCCCTGGCGACCGTTACTCTGCTCTCTCATTCTCTGAATCTGCCTGTTCTGGGCATTTCCTATAAACGCCATCATTCAACGTGTAGCTTTTTGTGGCATCTTTCACTGAGTCTGGGTTTTAAGGTTCATCCGTGTTAGAGCGTGTCTGACACGTGTAGCCTGTGTGAGCATGAACTTCATTCTTTTTTATGGATGGGTCATATTCCGTTGTGTGGGTGGGTGCCGTATTTTGTGTGTTCGCTCATCAGCTCATGGGCAACGTGGGTCGTTTTCACCTTTGGCTGTTGTGAACGTTCATGGGCAAGTATTTGCTTGCATACCTGTTTTCAGTTTTTGTGGTTATTTACCTAAGAGTAGAAGTGCTGGTTCACATGGAAATTCTTTTTTTTTTTTTTAAGATTTTATTTATTTATTTAAGAGAGAGAGAACAGAGGGAGAGTGAGAAGGAGAAGCAGACTCCCCACTGGGCAGGGAGCCCGACGTGGGGCTCGATCCCAGGACCCTGGGAACACGACCTGAGCCGAAGGCAGATGCTTCACTATCTGAGCCACTGAGGCGCCCCGGAAATTCTTTGACTTACTGAGATTCTTTAGATTTCCTTAACTTATTGAGAAACTGCCAGCCTGTTTTCCACAGCGGCTGTACCATTTTACATTCCCAGTGGTGACATCCGAGGGTTTCAATTCCGCATCCTCTCCTTCAGCATCAACTTTTGACTTGCAGAATGAGTTTTATTATAACAACGGGGGAAAAAAATACCTGAATTATTTAGGCTTCATTTATTTAATGAGACCATATTAAAGCAAGAGCTGGAAACTTGTGAGCATTTTAATGCAAAATATATCACAGAATTTGAGACACACGAAAAGCAAAGGTTGTTTAACATGTAGGGATAAATTTGATCATTAGTTCCTATCTATGGACCATATAAATGACAAGATCATAAAATCCATGGAGCTTCTGGTGGCGAGGCTGTGCCCCATGACATGATTCATTTGGTATATTTTTTTCTATAAAAATGTACAATGGCCCATCTCAGTGACATCTGGACTCGTCTGCATAAAATGAGTGTTTAGGGCCATATTATTATTTCATGTTCTGTACTTCATCTCATCTATAAAAATAGAGGCACAGTATGGTAAGCTGTTATTCCTCTTCTGAAAACATTAAGAAATTTTATGTGTACCTTCTATTTTTGCTAATGACACAAAATGTTGAAACTTGTTATTTTTTTCTTCCACCAACCCATGAGTGTGCCATCCTTATCTGAAACCTAAATAAATACTCATTAATGTACAGTGAAATTCAAATGAGCACTTTATATAAATAAGCCTGCTATAGAAATACGTGTTTCTTCAAATTTGTAGACCAGAATAACATGCAATAAATTTAACATGATTTCACATTCCGAGCCACCAACCAAGTAAACTGGTTTTATGACTCAATTTCCTAACCTCAGGTAGAGTAAGAAAGCATATATATGGCTCTTCTTTCCATAATGCATCATACATCTTAAGAACAGTATTATCTGGCTGAGATTTTTATATGCCAAATGGAGCAGCATGTACATAATGTCCGATTCTAGAATATTCTGATGGGTGGCAGAAGGGACAGAAAGGACGGAGTGAAGTTGTCTTTTTCTTTCACTTCTTTTTTTTTTTTAATTCTTTTGGACAAATATTTGTTTGTTCAAGCACTAGGATGTGCCAGATGCTGGTATCTAGTAACTGTGATGAACTGAGTAAACACTGTTGCTGGCCTCTGGGAACCTATCCTTGATGAAACTGTTAATGGTTATCTGTAATTGCATAACGAACCATCCCCACACTGAATAGCGTAAGTCAGTACCTTACCATGCTCACAGTTGTGTGGGCCAGGAATTTGGGGATGGTGTAGAGGAATGGTTCAGCTCTGCTCCAGGGTGGCTGGGGCCATAGCCCGAGTGATCCGAATGATAGAGATGACCAGGACTATGTGTCTAAAGCATCAGTTATGACAGATGGCCAGATTCCTTGGTTCTTCTGTGTGTTGCCTCTTCTAGGATTGGAATATTCAAGGTGGCTTCTTTATTCAGAGATCTGGAACCTGGTCTAGCTAGCTGCTTGGAAGGCTGGTCAGGCAGCCTTCTTTCTTCATGTAGTCTCCGTGTGTGTGCGGGTTTCCTTCAAGGATGCTCGTGTCACGGCGGGCAGACTTCGTACATGGCAGATAGCTTCTCCCAGAGCAAGTGTTCCAAAATCATGAGCAGGAGCTGCAAGGCCTCTTATGACCTAGCCTTAGAAATCCCAGAATGTCACTTCCACCCCTTACTAATGCTGAACCATGTCATTAAAGCCGGCCAGACTCACGGGAGGGGATGTATACTCCTCTCAATGGGAGGAGTAACACAAAATTTAAGATCAGTTTAATCTGCCACAGAGGAAGGCAGACCTTAAAGAAATAATCACATAAAGAACTATTGCAATAAGAAAAGTACAGGCTTCTTTATAGTAATCAGGACTTCTTGATTGCAGATGACAGAAACTCAACCCAGAGGGGCTAACGAAAAGGGCAGTTGCTGACCCCCGTGAAGGAGACGTCCTTGGCTGAATCCCGTTGCTGTAATGATAGGGTCAGGAATCTCTTTCCCTGTTTGTCAGTGATAATTGTCTCTTTGCTCAGGTGATTTTATTCTCAAGTGGGTGGGTGAGTGGGGGGCTCCTCAGATGATAGCTACAAAGGCCACCAGCGGCTCCGTACAGTACTTCTAACAGTGTAGCAATCACAGCAGAAAAAGAGACTCTACCTCTTTCTTAATAATTCTATCACATGGTCCTGGGGTTACATCTGATTGGCCACATTTAGGTCACAGGCCTTCTCCTGAGCCAACCACTGTTGCCAGGGAAATGATAAGCTTGGATCCGCCAGGTCTGGCCTGTGTGCCTCCCTCCGGGACCTCAGAAGAGCACCAGCCCTACATGAACTACAAGTGGGGATCTTGTTTCCAGGAAAAGGAGAGAGTTTCTTTTATGAGAACACAGTGGAGATAGATGCTAACCAGACGCGTAACGTACCTCTTACACAAGCAAAAAACACAGGATGGCCTGCCTTGAAGCGTAGGTCCACACGCAGGTACAAGGGGGAGGCTATTCTTCCCTGTTGTCATTCCTTCCAATCATGTCAACTTGCAGTTAGTAAGTCTTCATCGTGTACGGAGCACTAGACAATTTGTAACTGGGATCACGAAATGAAATGCAGGGGGTTTGAAGGATCTGGGGGCTCATCCAGGAAAAAGATGTGACCACTAGGTGGCAGTAGCGCACCCAGGCTTTATTGGGTGAGGCTTTGACCGGTTTTGGGGGCCAGGAAGTCCCTCACAGCTGGTGACCTTCCTGAAGAGCAGGAGAGGAGGGCAAGGGAACTACCAGGGAAGAAGCGGATGCTGGAGGGGAAAACTTCTGCATCTGGGTGATGCCACTTAGCGGCACAAAGGAGATTGTGTGGGTCAGAGGGCAGCTGTGGTTTAGCACCTTTATGCTCTGGGTCTTGTATTTATCTATGCTGGCAGATATGGGGTGCAGTCTTGGGCATGCAAAGCAGACAGGCTCTAAATAGCTAAAAATCTGCCTATTTGGGCTATATTTAACACAAGTGGATGTGTCAAAATTTGAGTTTGGCACCTGCTGGCTTTTGAGTTAATGGGTCTCAGCCTTCAGTGAAGAAATAAACCATCCTGGCTGATTTCTGTAACGAGGAGTTAATGATTATCCTCGGTTATAAACATAGCAACCAGTTAACATCAGCAAGTTAAAGACTTGAGGTATAAACTGTGGAATAATAATCGTAATGGTTAAAGCTTGGCACGTAATTATCCCATGACAGATACCGTGTCATGTGCTTTATGTAAACTGTCTCATTTAATTCACGGATAACTCTATGTAGGAGTTCCTGTTACTGTCCCATTTACCGATGGGAACGAGGAGGGGTCCAGGAACTCCTCCGAGCTTATACAGTTGGAGGGGCAGACAGCGCTGAGACCCAGGCTGACGTGCTTCAGAGCCAATACTCTCAAACTGCCACAGCATCTTTGGGGCGCTGGGTAATCTTACTTACCTGGGAAAGAGAGGGGCTCACCAGGTGATGCTCCATGCCCTGTCCGTCCCTGGACTTCGAGGCTTGCTCTGGGTGGCGCGCCAGGGGGAAATACATCAGTGGGGGCCCCTTGGCTGTGTCCTAGGGGAAGTGGTGAGAATGGCGTGGGGGGATGTGGGGGACCCGACAGGCAGCTGGGTTAGCCCGAGAAGAGCAGTGGGAGGGGCATGGAGCCTAAGCTGTCTGCAGAGTGGGGACAGTATAAGGTAGGGTTTAGGAGCGCAGGCTCTGCCTGGGTATGAATCCTGCCTCCCTCACCCACTAGCTGCATAATCTTGGGTGAGTCACTTCATGGGAGTTCCTTCATTTGTAAACCAGGAGCGAGAATAATAGCACTTACTTCAGTAGAATTGTCACGGTGATTAATTAAGGCAGTGCCTGTTAAACACGGAGCAAGGGGCTTGCCAAATAGAGTCGCCCACAGATGTGCGTTGTTCTATTCCTATTACTGCTAAGTCTTATTATCAGTACAGGAACCATGTGACGGAGAGAAGAGGTGCGGGGAATGTAGGTAGTAAGGAAGGACCCAAGCAGGATGCTCCAGTCCTAGCCATTTTTAGCACATGAAATGTTTACTGTGTGCCAGGCACTCTGCCGTCTGCTTGTTTCACATTTGCTAAAAATCTAGGTGTGTTCCCTCCCCTCACTTTTACTGTGCCCCATTGGGCGGGTGTTGGTGCTATAACACCCACTTGTGATGTTGTCTCTGATGACGTTATCCGGGACCCAAAGTGAGGTATCAGGGCAAGATGGTGAGAGCAGGCATTGGAGACTTATGACCTCGGGTCTGCTGTCTGTTGTGTAACCCTCTCTGAGTTTCAGATCCCTCATATCCCTAATAGTAGTCTTCAACAATAACAACAGGTGTCGCTCATTGGGAACGTACGATATGCCGGGCGCTGTGGGGTGAAAAGTAACTTGTTCAAATTCACCTGCTTAGGAAATGTCAGAGCTGGGGATGGCCCAGCTTCTGACCTGAGGGCCCGCATTATTCGTGACTCATCCTTCTGCACAAAGGTCTTAAAGGCCCCTGACATATGATAGGCACTCAATAAACTGTAATTGTTGTCATTATTATTATTATTATAGCTTGTCAGAGGGGCAGACAGGATTGAGACCCAGGCCAACTGGTTTTAGGATCTATTCTGTCAAACCAGCTGTATTTATTCATTCAATAAACATTTCCTGAGTGGCTTTCCTTTGCTAAACACCCTCGATAAATGATGAACAAAATTCTGTTCTTGCCTTCAAGGGAGTCACCATCTAGTCCAGAGACTATGAATCAGCATTCACTAGGCTATGCTCCAGTAACAAATGTCCCCCCACCCCCCAATTTTGGTGTTTCTCGGTAGTAAACACTTGCTTTTCACTTCCATGTTTTCTACATTCTGGGATCTGAGCTGTTCTCATGGCGTAGTGGGACCACAGAATCGCTCTTAATGCTTCTGCTCGGACAGAGCATAGCTCATGTCTACTCATATTTAGTTGTCTAAAGCAAGTCACTTGGAAAAAACTGATGTTATTTAGGGCAGGAAGTAAGTTTCTCCACCAAAGAGCGTCACTAGGGAGGGTTCTGTAGGAATAGGCTCAGAGAGGAGTTTTGGAACTAATCATTAAATCTGCAGATGGGTTTTTAAGCAATTGTAATACAATATGGTAGGTTCTTAATAAATGGAAGTGTCTAGTCTCAGAGCAGAGGAGGGAGTGCTTACCTCTTTCAGTTTGTCTTTTGAATTTAGAACAAAGTGAAGTTTAGAGCATATTTTAGACTCTCAATTTTCTGGAACAGGACTAGAGAGACCTTTAATAGATGCATTTTGAGAACCCAGATTTCACTGGCCTAGTTGGAATGGAAAGCAATGACAGTAATTTCTCCTTTCCAAGAAGGGATGTAAGGAGTTTTGTGGATAGCCGTGTCTGTGTGTCTGTAAGCGAAGCGTGTGGGAGCTGGGGTATCTTTAGAATGACTTAGGGAAACCACCTTATGACCCTGTATTGGGAGGTAAGGGGAGGGAAGGCAGGATGGTGGTGGAAAATGTAGCACGAGTCACCCAGAGTTTGGCCCTTGACTCTGGTAAGTTATTTGGATGCCTGCTCAGTTGCTTTCATTGCATGTGCCCCAACTTTCCTGTTGGCAAGAAATATGGAGGGTTTAAAAATTTATGGTCATACTGAAAAAGTCATTTGTTGTTACTGTTTTTAACTTCCTACAATAAGACTCAGCTTCGATCTAGAGCCCATATTTCCACTGATGGTAACTCAATCACTTCTGGTTGCAAACTTAGTATCTTTTCCGGCTAGATAGCAAATAAATTCAAATTGCTCTCTCTACCCTCTTTCCCTTCTTTTTGGGTTCTCAGGACGCTTTTATGTTGTCCTGTCTTGCGGATGTATATCTGCTCCCTGAATCTCCCTCTGGACACTTCAGGACTCAACGGAAATGCCTTAACCTCCCGGGATGCTAGAAAAGACTGGAGGTTGGGGGATGACGGTGGTAAAGCAGTTATCTCAGATCCTCTCTGACATGGAAGGCTATGTGGTTATCATTTCTATGCAAATCCTGGGTGTCTCATATTGACATGCACACTGACAGAATTCCCCACCCAGTTGCCTAGGGCAGGATATAAGACGTTAAGTCACTTCAGCTTTCAATTCCTCAAATCTGTCTGGGTGCTTCTAACCATCTCTTTCGGAGAAAGAAGATTCAGGGGAGGCAGTCATTGGGCCCCATACTTTCTTGTTCATCTTTCTCTGCCTGGGCCAAGGTCCTCCCCCAGTGCAGGACAAGATCTGAGCGTCTTCCTGTGCAGTGAGGAACTGCTCCGATGTCATATCCTGTATTCTTTCTACTCTGTGGCTTATAGTTGCAACACTGTGCTCTGTTTTCCAAGTTTGCTTCTCCATAGTTCAAAACCATTATTCATTTATTTTTTATTTATTATTTGTAGTGCTTACTATAGGATTTACAATATGCATATCTAACAACACAGACCACCTCCAAATGACATAGTGCTTTACATATTTGTGAACATTCTCATTCTTTGTGCTCTCACGTTTTACTTTTATATATGTTCTCAACCCCACAATACATTAGTTTTGCTTTCAACCATCTATTATCATTTAAAAGCATTAAAAGATGAGAAAGAAAATGTCTTTATGTTACATGTTGCTCCTTTCAAGCATTCATTTTATATTTTTATAAATAAATGTTTCCTTCTAATGCCATTTTCCTTCTGCCTAAAGAAATTCCTTTCACATTTCTTTTAACGAAAGTCTATTATGGAGGTGGTGAGTTCTCTCAACTTTTGTTTATCTAAAAAAACTTACTAATTTACCTTCATTACTGAAAGATATTGTTGGCTATAGAATTCTATGTTGACAAGTGTCTTTTTCTTTCAGTATTTTAAAGATGCCCAGATTATCTTCTGGTTTGCATACATTCTTATGACAAGTCTGACATTCTTACCTTTGTCCCTCTGAATGCAATATACCTATTTTCTCTGGCTGATTTTAAGATTTTCTCTATTTTTTAGGCTATTTATTTATTTATATTATTATTTGCCCCAGGAGTACAGGTCTGTGAATCATCAGACTTACACCTTTCACAGCACTCACCATAGCACAAACCCACCCCAATGTCCGTAACCCATCCACCCTATCCCTGCCCTCCCACCCCCCAGTAACCCTCAGTTTGTTTCATGAGATTAAGAGTCTTTTATGGTTTGTCTCCTTCCCAATCCCATCTTCTTTCATTATTTTTCCCTCCCTACCCCCCACAACCCCCTGCCCTGCCCCTCAAGTTCCTCATATCAGAGAGATCATATGATAATTGTCTTTCTCTGATTGACTTATTTCGCTTAGCCTAATACCCTCTAGTTCCATCCACATCATTGCAAATGGCAAGATTTCTTTTCTTTTGATGGTTGCACAGTATTCCGTTGTATATATAGACCACATCTTCTTTATCCATTCATCTGTTGATGGAAATCTAGGTTCTTTCCATAGTTTGGCTATTATGGACATTGCTGCTATAAACATTTGGGTGCATGTGCCCCTAAGGATCACTACCTTTGTATCTTTGGGGTAAATACCCAGTAGTGTGATTGCTGGGTCGTAGGGTAGTTCTGTTTTCAACTTTTTGAGGAACCTCCATACTGTTTCCAGAGTGGCTGCACCAGCTTGCATTCCCACCAACAGTGTAGGAGGATTCCCCTTTCTCCACATCCTCGCCAACATCTGTCATTTCCTGCCTTGTTAATTTTAGCCATTCTGACTGGTGCGAGGTAGCATCTCACTGTGGTTGTGATTTGTATTTCCCTGATGCCGAGTGATGTTGAGCACTTTCTCATGTGTCTGTTAGCCATTTGGATATCTTCTTTGGAGAAATATCTGTTCATGTCTTCTGCCCATTTCTTGACTGGGTTATTTGTTTTATGTGTGTTGAGTTTGAGTTCTTTATAGACTTTGGATATAAGCCCTTTATCTGATATGTCATTTGCAAATATCTTCTCCCATTCTGTCAGTTGTCTTTTGGTTTTGATGACTGTTTCCTTTGCTGTGCAAAAGGTTTTAATCTTGATGAGGTCCCAATAGTTCATTTTTGCCCTTGCTTCCCTTGCTTTTGGTGAGGTTCCTTGGAAGAAGTTGCTGCGGTTGAGGTCGAAGAGGTTGCTGCCTGTGTTCTCCTCGAGGATTTTGATGGATTCCTTTCTCACATTGAGGTCTTTTATCCATTTTGAGTCTATTTTTGTGTGTGGTGTCAGGAAATGATCCAGTTTCATTTTTCTGCATGTGGCTGACCAGTTTTCCCAACACCATTTGTTGAAGAGACTGTCTTTTTTCCATTGGACATTCTTTCCTGCTTTGTTGAAGATTAGTAGACCATAGATTTGAGGGTCCATTTTTGGGTTCTCTATTCTGTTCCACTGGTCTATGTGTCTGTTTTTGTGCCAGTACCATACTGTCTTGATGATGACAGCTTTGTAATAGAGCTTGAAATCTGGAATTGTGATGCCGCCAACTTTGCTTTTTTTTTTCAACATTCCTTTGGCTATTCGGGGTCTTTTCTGGTTCCATATAAATTTTAGGATTATTTGTTCCATTTCTTTGAAGTAAATTGCTGGTATTTTGATGGGGATTGCATTAAATGTGTAGATTGCTCTAGGTAGCATAGACATTTTCACAATATTTATTCTACCCATCCATGAGCATGGAATGTTTTTCCACTTCTTTGTGTCTTCCTCAATTTCTTTCGTGAGTACTTTATAGTTTTCTGAGTACAGATTCTTTGTTTCTTTGGTCAGGTTTATTCCTAGGTATCTTATGGTTTTGGGTGCAATTGTAAATGGGATTGACTCTTTAATTTCTCTTTCTTCTGTTTTGTTGTTGGTATATAGAAATGCAACTGATTTCTGTGCATTGATTTTATATCCTGACACTTGACTGAATTCCTGTATGAGTGCTAGCAGTTTTGGAGTGGAGTCCTTTGGGTTTTCCACATAAAGTATCATATCATCTGCAAAGAGTGAGAGTTTGACCTCTTCCTTGCCGATTTGGATGCCTTTTATTTCTTTTTGTTGTCTGATTGCTGAGGCTAGGACTTCTAGTACTATGTTGAATAGCAGTGGTGATAGTGGACAGCCTTGCCGTGTTCCTGACTTTAGGGGAAAAGCTCTCAGTTTTTCTCCATTGAGAATGATATTCGCTGTGGGTTTTTCGTAGATGGCTTTGATGATATTGAGGTATGTACCCTCTATGCCTACACTATGAAGAGTTTTGATTAAGAAAGGGTGCTGTACTTTGTCAAATGCTTTTTCAGCATCTATTGAGAGGATCATATGGTTCTTGTTCTTTTATTAATGTCTTGTATCCAGCACATTGATTGATTTGCGAATGTTAAACCAACCTTGCATCCCAGGAATAAATCCCACTTGGTCGTGGTGAATAATCCTTTTTATGTGCTGCTGGATCCTATTGGCTAGTATTTTGTTGAGGATTTTTGCATCCGTATTCATCAAAGATATTGGTCTGTAATTCTCCTTCTTGATGGGGTCTTTGCCTGGTTTGGGGATCAAGGTAATGCTGGCCTCATAAAAGGAGTTTGGAAGTTTTCCTTCCAATTCTATTTTTTGGAACAGTTTCAGGAGAATAGGTATTAATTCTTCTTTAAATGTTTGGTAGAATTCCCCTGGGAAGCTGTCTGGCTCTGGGCTCTTGTTTCTTGGGAGATTTTTGATGACTGATTCAATCTCCTTACTGGTGATGGGTCTATTCAGGTCTTCAGTTTCTTCCTGGTTCAGTTTTGGTAGTTTATATTTCTCTAGGAATGCATCCATTTCTTCCAGATTGTCAAATTTGCTGTGGTAGAGTTGCTCATAATATGCTCTTAGAATTGTTTGTATTTCTTTGGTGTTGGTTGTGATCTCTCCTCTTTCATTCATGATTTTATTAATTTGAGTCCTTTCTCTTTTCTTTTGGATAAGTCTGGCCAGGGGTTTATCAATCTTATTAATTCTTTCAAAGAACCAGTTCCTAGTTTTGTTGATTTGTTCCACTGTTCTCTTTGTTTCTATTTCATTGATTTCTGCTCTGATCTTTTTGATTTCTCTTCTCCTGCTGGGTGTAGGCTTTCTTTGCTGTTCTTTCTCAAGGTCCTTTAAGTGTTAAGGTTTAGGTTGTGTACTTGAGACCTTTTTGTTTCTTGAGAAAGGCTTGTATTGCTATGTACTGTCCTCTCAGGACTGCTTTTGCTGTGTCCCAAAGATTTTGAACAGTTCCGTTTTCATTTTCATTTGTTCCCAACNTTTCCTCATTGACCCATTCTTTCTTGAATAGGGTGTTTTTTAGCCTCCATGTATTTGAGTTCTTTCCAACTTTCCTCTTGTGGTTGAGTTCTAGTTTCAGAGCATTGTGGTCTGAAAATATGCAGGGAATGACCCAATCTTTTTGTACCTGTTGATACCTGATTTGTGACTCAGAATATGGTCTATTCTGGAGAATGTTCCATGTGCACTAGAGAAGAATTTGTATTCTGTTGTTTTGGGATGGAATTTTCTGAATATATCTGTGATGTCCAACTGGTCCAGTGTCATTTAAAGCCTTTATTTCCTTGTTGATCATTTGCTTTGATGATCTGTCCATTTCAGTAAGGGGGGTGTTAAAGTCCCCTACTATTATTGTATTAGTGGCAATGTGTTTCTTGGATTTTGTGATTAATCAGTTTATATAATTGGCTGATCCCATGTTAGGGGCATAGATATTTACAATTGTTAGATCTTCTTGTTGGACAGATCCTTTAAGTATGATATAGTGTCCTTCCTCATCTCTCTTTATATTCTTTGGCTTAAAATCTAATTTATCTGATATAAGGATTGCCACTCCAGCTTTCTTTTGATGTCCATTAGCATGGTAAATTGTTTTCCACCCCCTCGCTTTAAATCTGGAGGTGTCTTTGCATTTAAAATGAGTTTCTTGTAAACAACCTATCAATGGGTCTTATTTTTTTATCCATTCTGATAGCCTGTGTCTTTTAGTTGGGGCATTTAGTCCATTTACGTTCAGGGTAACTATTGAGAGATATGAATTTAGAGCCATTGTATTGCCTGTAAGGTGCCTGTTACTGTGTATTGTGTC
>LNAC01000030.1:170992-318365 GCA_002007465.1 Ailurus styani
TTTTTTTTTTGTGGTGATTTTTTTCCACCTTGTCATTTTATGCAGATAAGAATAGATGGATGAGAGAACAAAATACTAAAGGGTAGCAATGACCCCTGAAAAATATACACTAACCTAATCAGAAGAGACCCAAAACGGGGGGGAGAAGAAAGGGAAAAAACCAAAAAACAAACAAACAAAAAAACCCAACACAGACAAACAAACAAAAAAAATAAAACAAAACCCTATATCTGTATCTATATCTATCTATATCATCTATTTCTGTTTCTATATCTATCTCTGTCTCTGACTCTAACTCTATCTCTATCTCTATTAGATTGGTGAATTGAACAGACCCTATATGTATACAAAAAAATAAGGTTAAAGACAATGAAGAAATAAAATATGACTATAACAATGAAAATTAAAAAGATTAAAAAGTATTGATAAGAAATAATAGTTAAAGAACGTTAATATAGGAATGAGGAAAAAATTTAAAAGAGTAAGAAAAAAAATAAAATTCATAGAATTTGACTTTGAACGACTAAAGGATCATGGGGGAAAAGTCATGAATTTTATGTGTTCCTTTCCCCTAGCTCTGGAGTTCCACAATTCTCAGTGATCGGTGAACTCGGTCTTGGCTGAATGTTCTTGCTGATCTTTGACGGAGGGGCCTGTTGCTGTGATTCTCAAGTGTCTTTTCCTGAGGCGGAATTGCACTGCCCTTGCCAGGGGCCAGGCTAAGTAATCAGCTCAGGTTCGCTCTTGGGAGCTTTTGTTCCCTGGATGCTTTCCGTAGAGCTTTGGAGGACGGGAATGAAAATGGTGGCCTCCTAATCTCCAACCCGGAGGAGCCGCGAGCTCAGGGCCTCACTCCTCAGTGCTTCCTCAGAGAAAAGCAGTCAGTCCCTCCCATCTCCCTGGTCTCCAGCCGCACTCCGAGCTCACCTGGCTGGTGACCGAGCATTTCTATCTCTGGCGCACGGCCCTGTTTAGAATCTCCAAATCCGGCAGATTCCTTCAGCCACTCCCACACCGTTCCTCCTGGAGGAGGAATAAGGGGGTCTCTCTGGATCTGCCACCTGTGGGGTACCCGCTCAAAGAGCAGTGGGCTGACTATCACGGCCCAAGGTAATACCAAGCTGAGAGACCCCTCCTCAGCTTGGCTCTGTCTCTCCCGTCAGCTTCTCTCTGATACCTGGGAGCTCTGTTGCTCTCAGACAGCCCTGGTCTTTTTGTGTCACCGTGGGTCCTGAGACCACACTGTCCCTGTGAGGGCTTCACCCCCCACTTAGCCTCTGGGGCAACGTCCCTCATTGGAGCCGACTTCTAAAAGTTCCGATTTTGTGCTCCGCTGCTCGCTCACTTGCCGGGAGCCGGCCCTCCCCCTGGGGTCTATCTTCCGTCACTTCAGATTCACTTCTCCGCACGTCCTACCTTCCGTAAAGTGGTCGATTTTCTCTTCCTAGAATTGCTGCTCTTCTTTTCTTCGATCTCCTGTTGAATTCGTAGGTGTTCAGAATGACTTGATAACTATCTGGGTGAATTTCTGGGACCTGATGATAATCGGTCTCCTTCTCCTCCGCCATCTTGCTCCTCCTCAAGATTTTCTCTTTTTCACTATGTGTGTGTGTGCGTGTATTTAGCAATTGGATTATAATATATCTTGGTGCCATTTTCTTTGTGTTTATCCTCTTTGGGGCTTATTAAGATTCTTGTATTTGTATGTTTATGATTTTATCAAATTTGGAAAACATTCTGTTTGTTATTTCTTCAAATATTATTTCTGTCCCTGCTCCCACCCCACCCCCAGACTCCAAGTGCGTGTATGTCAGACAGCTTTATATTGTCAAAGAGGCTCTGTTCATTCATTCTAGAGAGTTTTACTATTATAATTTTAAGTTCACTGGTCTTTTCTTCTGCATTGTTTAATCTGCTGTTAACCTCATTCAGCAAAAATTTCAGATATTGCATTTTTCATTCCTAGAAGCTCCATTTGGTTCTGATTTAAATATTCTATTTTTCTTCTCATTATAATCTTGTTTTATTTCACAATTTTGAACATGCAAAGTATATCCATAATAGCTGTTTTAATGGCCATGTTTGCTAATACTATCACTTGTTATTTCTTGGTCTGTTTCTATATACTGATTTTTCTCTAGGCTATGAGTCACACTTTCTTGCTTCTTTATATGTCTGGTAATTTTTTATTGAATACTGAGCATTATGAATTTTGCATTTTTGGGTGCTAGATTTTGTCATACATCTACACACAAAAGATGCTCCTTTTTTCCCCTTGGCAGGTATTTTAGTTACTTGCAGATCAGTTTGATTCTTTCAGGGCTTACTTTTACACTATTTTTGGATAGGCCTAGAGTAGCCTTTATTCTGTGGATCATTTAGCTTCATTTCTAAAGCCTGATCCTTCTGGAGTCTTTACTGAATGTACCCTGAATTCCAGAAAAACCCATCCACTTTGGCTGGTGAGCTTGCAATTTGTGGCCCTGTGAGATCTCTTGGAATTGTTTGGCTTATGGCTGCCCAGACTATAACTCTTCTCTCCTGAAATTTTTTTCTTGCCAGGTCACATAGAGTTTCATCCTACTCTCACACAGGATTGATATTCAGCCAACAACTCAAAGGGACCCCTTTGCAGATTTCTGGAGATCTCTGTGCAACCCCCTCCTCTTCACTTCTTTGTCTTGCAGACTGTAGCAAAGGTAGCCTTCCCAGTCTCTCTCTGTCTTCTCAATTCAGTGGGATCACTGGGCTGTCCTTGGGTTCCTATTCCTATGCTGAAGTCTGGCCATCCCTTTTTTTGCAGAATGCCTGGTGATGATTGGACTCAACTTTTTTTCCTCCCCTTTTCTGAACGATTACAGTATTGTGCTATCTGTTTTTCAAAGTCTAAAAATCCTTGTTTGGAAGATATCAAACAGTTTTCTAGTTATTTATGACGAGAGGGTAATCTGACTCCCTCCTAGTCAGAAGCAGAAGTACTCAGAGTTATTCTACTGTATACTAGGTTTTTGATGATAACTTTCATCTTCAGAATTGTGATTGGTACAGTGGTTTTCCTGAGAATGCCTAGGCTTTACTTATTCTTGTTTCAAAAGGATAGATTTACCTGAAATTTACCGAAATTCTATAAGGAAAGAAATGTGAATTCAAGGAAAAATAAGGAAGTTAATTCAATACTATTTATTGAGCACCTCCTGTCCACTAGTACCTGTCCTAATTGTTGGGGACATAACCATAAACAAAGATTTAAAAAAAAAAAACCTCTGCTCTTACTGAGTGCACTGTAGAGAAAGTAGAGGAAGAGGCAATGAGCATAATAAATAAGTGAAATCTTAAAATTAATAACAGGTCAGATGGCAAGCGCTATGTGAATGATAGAGAAATAATAATCCTCCCCGCACACATGTGGCCCTGGCTGGAAAACATGGCCTTTGTCCCTTCATATACTTTAATGATGGAGGCCATCTGCTTAGAGGTAAAGTAGCCAAGTGCATTACCATAAATGTAAATCTACTCAAGTGCTGTCCCCTTCACGTCCTGTTAATCTCTGTAATTTACACAAACTTATCGCAAAGTCATCTTCATGGAGGTGTCCCCTAACTTGTTTCTTTTCAGTTTTCTCAACAGGACTGGACGCTCCATGAGGGTAAGCCTTGTGTCTGCCTTTGCTCACAATTACGTCCCCAAGCACTCCGTGTAGGTTTGGTATTTCGAGAGTGCTCAGTAAATAGTTGTCAACTGTTAAACACATGTTTTGAAGAGCTTCGTGGATATACTGATTTCCTGATGCCCTGCCTGGGTTGTATTGTACCTTATATGAACACCCCTGCCTCTCCTTTTAAAAATACTGGCCAACTTCTCTTTGAAAGTCACCTGTTCTGATCACTGTCTCCTTCTTTCTCTTTTTTTGTAGCTGTGCAGTCATTGCACACCCTAAATGACCAGATATCCCATTTTATTGTCACCAAGTCGAAGGCCCTGGAAGAAGACAAAGACCCCTTTCTACCCGCTGAGAAGGAGACTCTGAAGAGTTCCATGATACTCATGAGGCACCTCCTAATGGATGCTCAGGTACAGAGATGGACATGGAAATTCTGCATAGAGTCTGTGGTATCGTTCCTTTGTGTTGTCTTTGGTAGAAGTTGTGCAAAAATATTTGACTACCACACTTCCTGGAAACCAGCTTTGTGATGAACAGCCATGTAGCAAACATCCTGATATACTGGGTATTGGATTTCTGATTAGAAATTATTTGGGATATAGTATCAAAATAGGTTGGTTTTAAGTCACAGTAATAGGGTTTAAGAATAATATATGTGTTGTTTCTGAGAAGTGAACAGATCTCTCATTAGCCTTGGAAAAGTGAAAAATCCATTTACATACAAACTTGGCAGGCATCAAAGCTGGCGAAGGCTCTAGAGTGGAGCAGTATGTATCCCAAACAGCATCGCTGAGCAGCTAATGAATATTTGGGTTCATTTAATGCACCACCGGTAAGCAAATCAGCACTGTTGTGTGTGTTTTTTTTAACGCTCGCAATGAATTAATTACAGAAGGCATTTAGCTCATTGTTCGCTTTTGTTGAGATTATTCTTCAAGGTTTCTCCTTGTGCACTATTTTACTGAAATATTTAAAGGTAATCTGTGTACTCCTTCTGGCTTTGTTGGTGGGTCTCTCCATATATGTTGGTAGGCAAACACCAGGTGTTATAGGAGAATTGATAGTTTTCTATGTTAGCGAAGCCAATCTGAGCTAGATTTTGTCACTTCTACCTCATCAGTATCTAGACGTGTTTCCGAAGACGTTCTTTGGTTTGGGTGATTTTGTATCAGTTTGCCCTGGAACTGTCCTCTTGAGTTGGTTTTCTGATGGGCAGCAGTGAAGTCAGAGTGCTTGCTGGTTTCCTGTGTCCCGCTCTCCATCAAATTTTGAATGCTGGTTTCTTGGCTTCTCTTTCTGCCATGGTTGTGTTTTATGTTTTATTTTCCTAAATCAATCCTTCATGAAGCCTGTCTCTGATACTGGTAAGACTTTTCACTGGCAAGACGTTGGTGCATTTCTTACCTGTCAGCGCTTGAAGCTGCCCCACGGATTTTTGAGCCCCTATGTTCGGATGACCCAAATTATGCAAAGCCTTTCATTTTTAGTCACTGTTTTCCCTTCTCCCCTTTATTATGAGCAGCCCATTCCACTTCTCCTTTCTTCCTGAGCCTGTCTGGTGGAAAAAGAAAAGATTCTGAAGCTCTAACAGCTAACTTTAAGACTCAGAAGAAAAAAAAGGGGGGGGGGACATTTCAAACAATTTACCAAATAAAAGAGGGCAAATTATTCTTGAAAGGATTAGCTTTCCTCAGTGCCTGGACCCAATGCTATAGCTCACACCCCAGCCAAGGGGACTAGCCGGATGATATACCATATAATGTGGTTACCGTATAGGACCGTGTTATTATCTCATTCTCTCCCGATCCCTAGTCAATGTCTGCTAGAATTTTCTCATTTACTTATTAGCCAGATAAAATGGAGCAGGGTATGATGGATATTCCCCAAAATCACGCCTCCAAAAGGAGGGTGAGTTAAATCATCTTCCTAAGGGGGCAGAAAACAGGAGGTCAGGTAGAAGATGTGTGTGGTGTTTGGACCTATCATTTCTTTTGGCTACTTTTGTTCAAAGACTCTTCCCTCTTGTCTTTCAGACTAATATAGGATGAGGTAAATTGTGATTAGTTTGGTCTAAAAATACCACCCTCATTTCTTTCCTCCCCAAACCACTAACTTTTTGAAATGTTATTTGTGGTTATCTCTAGGTCTGTGGCTGAAGTCAGTCAGAATCATGTTACCTAATTAATGCCCCTAGGCTCAGCGCATCTCCATAAGATTAGTGTTATGAAACTTATAAAATGCTAAGGAACCCCAAGATTTTGGGTACAGTCAGGGGTGATATGTGATTTTCAGTTCTGAAGGACACAGCTAGAGATGTGTGATTTCTAAGGAGACTCATCATGGAGCATTTTTGGAAATTCGGTGATTTTCCATTTATGGTTTGACATTGCTTCTTACCTCCATTGCAAAGACGAATGAATGTACTTATTTCGTATTCTAAGTTCATCCATAAACGGGAGGTCAACAGAATGTGAATATAACTTCTGTGCGCCTCCTTCCCTTCAGCTGCGTCCCGTGATATTAATAGATGCGTGATAGATTTGTGTATCGGAGGACGACAGCTTCTCCAGAATGGTAACCACATCCCTTAACTTGGTTGGTGTAATAGCCAGCTCACTTCCACACCCAGAGGACTCTTAATAGCATTAGATTATGATGAAATGCTCTGACATCAGTCCGCGAGTTGAATGAAGTCAGGCACAAAGTATTCCAGAGAACCCGGAGGCCGCTCTCGAGAGTGGCTGCTTAAAAGGCATAATCGATTCCAGTCACATCTGTCTTGGAAGCAATAAATCCTGCTTAGGAGAATGTCAAAGGCAAAAGCATTGCTGGGCTATGAAATTCCACCTCTGAGGATTATAAAACAGTATGCACAGAGCAAACACATCTCCCAAGTATAACAGGGGTGCCGGAGATGATTGGCAGGTGTGACAGCCCGTTCTGGAGAACGGAACGGCTCACACGGGCAGCCCAGGGGCCCACCGTTGTTTGTTAATTCCCTACATGTCTCTCTGAGCATTTCAGGGGTGTCTCAAAGAGGCCAGGCTCCTCTGTTTGCATTCCATTCCCCTTGTGGTCCATGACGTGTACCATTCAGGCCGCACTGGAAAGCTGATCTTGTGGCTTTTGTTCTGGAGAGCTCTGGCTAAACCCAAAGTGCCGACTCAGCCTTGTGAGTGATTAGATTCATAACACCGGAGAGGCCGTTCCTTCTGGTAGAGATTAATTCTTTTACTCGTCCTGTGTGACTCTGCATGCTAAGAGGGGTTGATTACAGCAAATTAAATCTCCTATTGGCAGTTCTCTCCTCCTTCCCCCCAAAGACCTCATATCATTATTTATTAAGGGGTGAACAAATGCTTGGGAAAACAATAAGATCGCTTTGTTGGCAGCCAGGTCCTCTCCTGGAAGGCTGGGCACTAATGGCAGAGACTTTGCGTGCCCTGTGGGCTCTTCTGCGGCCGCCGCAGCGAGGAAAGACCCACAGCCCACGGCCCAGGCCTGGCGGAGTGCGGCGCATAGAGGTGCGAGGCCCTTCTCCCTGGACCGCGGCCTGCATTTCAAAGTGGAGCTTGTTTTAAGCGAGGCCCAGTCCCCAGTGCACCCCTCCCAAAGGTCCCTCTCTAGGAAGGAAGGAAGCAAGACTCTGGCAACAAAAATAAACCGCACAACTGTCCTCTCCAAGCCAGTGTGTGCCTAAGGCCTGGCAGAAGTCAAATGTTAGGCAGAAAAGAAATGAAATCTGCTTAATCCTCTGGCCCTTTCTCGGCTCTTCCCTTTTCCTTTGGCTTTCTTTTTGCTCCTCCCTCTACTCCCACCTAGACCATTGTCACCACAAGGAGGGGGAGAGGATGCTGGGTGGATGGGGGCGAGAATAAATCCACCATGCACTCCACCTGCATTCACTTGGTTCTGTGTCCCAGCACAGGAGTTGGCAGCATCCTGAGCTCTAGGGACAGAGAGGGACAGAACATCGGCCCCAGAGGGACTCAGGATATAGTGGGGCAGGTGATCAGACAGTGAAGTGCCCTGTGATCAATAATGAGGAGGGCATGCATGGGGGCCACGGAAGCCCAGGGAAGGAAATGGCTGATATTTGCCGATCACTTGACTGTTTACAAAGCACTTCCGCCAGCATTTTCTCCTCTTTTCCTCTCAGCCATGAGAAGGACAGGAGGTTGAGTATTATCATCTCTGTTTTGAAAACTGGGTATTAAGCTTTAATAAAATAGACTTCTTTTAATATCATTCCATCCAGCCCATCGCAAAGCAAGCGTAAATGATTTCCCACTTGTAGGTGGTGACCCTCAGAGTATTTGCTTCCTGAAGGGATTATTAAATAGAGGGAAAGGGAGGGGGGTGTAATTTGGGGAAAGAAGCAGATTAAAACCTGACTCCAGACATACCGTGGCACTACTACTCAGAACGTTTTTAATGTTAATAAATATGTAACGCTCTCCTAAAGCTAAGCTCTACCCTTCCAGACACTTAGAAGGTGTAGGGTTCTAAGAACAGGGTTTTCAGAATCCTTAAATGGGATATAAAATGTATTCCAGGTCCCCCTTTGATATTCTAGTCCCCTCATGGTGTTCTGTAGTCATTTTGGCAAATGGGTGGCTCCAAGAATAATACCCAACCCCATCAATCCTCACTCTTCAGGTGAGTGGTTCTCAGCTGAGGGGAGGGGAGAGCATTTTTGCACCCCCCCCCCCGCCAAAGCATTGGGCAGTATGTGGAGGTATTTCTGGCCATCACTGCTGGTGTGGCTTGGTGCACAGGGGTGGCAGTGCTCCTGGAATCTGGTGGCTAAAGGCCAGGCATGTTGCCAAACTTCCTGCCATGCACAGGATGCCCCCTCCCCCCGCCACAAAGAGTTATCCAGCCCCAAAGCCAATAGCGTTCAGATCGAGAAACCTGCTTTTAGAACCAGCGCTGCCTTTTTCATTGATCGTGAAACTCCTCCAGCCTCAGAACCACTTTGTTTGAAGCCCTACAATGCATCATAATTGGTCCTCAAGATATGGCCTAGTTATCATTTTCTCATTATTTATCGAGCCTCTAAAATGTACCAAGCACTGTACTAGACTGTGGGAAGCCACGGGGAGAGCAGAAAAAGCAGGGATATTTGCCCTCAAGGATTTTGTATGTTAGTGGGCAGGTGGCTGTAAGTACGTAAGTAAACAAATCATTATGAGTTTCAATAGTAGTCGTAAAGATGCATTAGGACCCAGTTTAGATAAGGGTTCAAATGTTTTCTCTCTGAACACAACATTTAAGTGGAGATCTTCAGGGAGAGAGGGGAAGGGAGGGAGAGAATGTGACCTCTACTCATCCATTATTACATATTATTTGTACTTTAATTTAGTTGTATGGATTTAATACTACTCCACGAAGTAACTGGAAATAGATCCCCTGAGATGTGGCGAAAGATCTAAGCAAATTATTTATTCCAGAAATTTACATTTAATTTAGAGAATATGAAAATTCTAACTGGTCCCTCCGGAGCAGAGAATCTTTTCTTTTTTGCCTGCGGGTGCCCACGGAGGAACCAGGATCTCTGTGGTTTTTTGCTATATGCCGTGGATGTAGAGACATATAACGGAAGGCTAGCGTCAGCGCTGTTTGAGCTACTACATGAGACACGGGAGCCAGGCGGGCGAAGGGGAATCTGGGAAGACGTGGAGGCTGCTCATGCTTCGCTGAGATGCTGCCTTGGAGAACCTGGCTTGTAGTCCATTCTCAATGATGCACCTAGAGATTAGTAACTGTATGGATTATCTATGGGCAATGCATTCCTTCCCTGGTGGCATGCACTCAGGAAATATAAACCAATGTGTGTCTGAATGAGACATAATTAGAAAGGTAATTTCATTGCCAATATTTTTTTTTCCTGCCCAAATGGAATTCAATATCAGACTTTTCTTTTAGTATCAGTAACTTGGTACTTTTGAATGCTGTGGCTCCCACCCCTCAGTCAGATACTAGAGAGTGGAACAGATACCATGTAATTATAATCCCAAAATCACTTATGCTCTGAATAGTAATTCCTCTGCAGAGATGTTGGGCCCTCCTAGTTACATGAAACTCAGACATTCCCTGTAGAGCAGCCAGGTAAATCGAGGCATGGTGTTGATGAGTGCCATCAGCCCCATTGTATGTTCAATCTAGGAGGAGAGCCAGCAAATCTTGATTCCAGATCAAGCTCATAGTCCATGTTCCTTCACTCCCTTGTCTCTTAGTAAATTACACTTAAAAGCAGTTTATTTATTTTTAAGATTTCATTTATTTATTTGAGAGAGTGTAAGCAGGGGGAGCAGCAGGTAGAGGGAGAAGCAGGCTCCCCACTGAGCAGGGAGCCCAATGAGGGGCTCGATCCCAAGACCCTGAGATCATGACCTGAGCTGAAGGTAGACCCTTAACTGACTGAGCCACCCAGGTGTCCCTTAAAAGGAGTTTATAGTAAGATGGTGAATTGGCTCTTCCCAGTTCTCACCTACTCCTGTGGACCTGAAAGAAACACAGTTGTTTCGGCCAGCTTAGTAGCCCAGATACTTAATTTCAGAATGGACATTCTTATCTTGGGTTACTGCTGTGCACCTACGATCTGTTTTTCTTTCCTTGGAAAGTAGGAGACAAAGAAACAGACTCATGATAAGATTAATAATGAAAATCATGGCATGGATTTCTATCAGTTAACTACTGCCACATAAAAAAAAATCATCCCAGAATTAAGTGGTTTAAAAAGACAATTTTTTATTGACTTCTTTAAGTCTGTGCATTGACTGGGTAATTTTGCTAATACAGGCAGGCACGGCTGATCTTGACTGGTCTCACTCTCGTATTTGTGGTCGCTGGGGCCTGGCAGGTCTAAGATGGCATTGGCTGGCGTGACTCAGCTGTCCTCCACATATCTCTCATATCCGCTCAGCAGGCTAACTCTGGAATGTTCTCATGTGGGTGACAGGGGTCCATAAAAAGAGAACAAATGGTCGAAAGCAATCACTTTTTCCAGGCTACATTTGTATCAAATTTGCTACTATCCCACTGGCCAGAACTAGTCAAATTACCTAATCCAGAGTCAACGTGGGATGACACCACCAAAAGGACCTCTCAAGCATGGCCCATCAGTGTAATCAATCTACCACAGAAACAGAGCAAAGTAGCAAAAGATATCTTAGCATAACTCTTGACGACATTTGATCTTTTGGAAATGAGAGTCTGAAATGTCCTAATTAGCAAGCTTCATGCACATTCTCTTTTGGAAGGACCGAGCTAGTCAGTTTGTTTAGAGGGACATGAATTGTGTTCTTCTGCCCTTGTCCCAGCACAGAGGACAGGCTGTGTTTGAACAGCTGGAGGATATATTTTCAGAGGGCTCAATGTCAGGGCTTGAACAGGATGATTCCAAATGGGCTCGTGACCAAGTGTAAGAAGTGTGCACTTGTGCTAGCTCTAGAAACATGAAGAGCCATTAAAATCTCGTTGTTCTAGCTGGTCATTCAAGCCAGGTGCGTGGTTAATTTGTTCGACAAATGCTTCCTAAGCTTATACTAACCATAGGAGAGGTACAGTGGCAAACATTGCAGGGAGATATGAAAAATAAAAGTAGTAAAGGATCACTGCATTCTCACTGTGTGCCAAACCCTCTGCTAAGGACTTTACCTCACCCCCAAATCTCATTTGTGAGGTATGTGTTATTTCCCCTATTTTATGGATGAGGAAATGAGGCCCAGAGAGGAAAACTTACTTATCGTCACATATCTAACAAGTAGCTGTGCTACTTTAATTGCAAAAAGTGCCTGGAGTTCTTTACTTTCTCTCTTTGCAACGTGCCTCTGTAGGCTTTCTCACCGAGAGCGAGGGTTCATTTTCCCATCCCTTGAATCTGAGCTGGCTTATGATTTGTTTTGGCTGAGAGAATGTGGTGGAAGAGGTCGGTCCAGGGTTGTCTGGGAGACAGTCAAAACCCTGTCTTCATTTTCGGAGAAAGCTGTGGCTGAAGGGGTGGGTCTGGACTCATCAGTGTATGTACCGTCCTTTGGAGTCCCGCTGTTTCCTTAAGTTCTCAGTAGCTCATAACAGAACCCGCTTTAATTTAAGGAGGAGAGAAATTTTGGACACATTTTTTGATAGTTCACAGAATCTCCAGGAGGTCTTGGAAACTAGGTTTGGAGGCTATCTGGCTAGGAATAACAGTAGCCAGGAGAACCCAGTCAAGACTGCTAGTGGAAACCATCAGGTGACTGCTTCACCCAGGACAACACCTGTAACAGGAGGACTGGACGCAGAACCTTCCCCAGGGCTATTCTGCAGGACCATGCATCTGCCACCAGCTGGCTGAAGGAGCCAGTCTCCTCCCACTCCCTGGCTACCTCCTTGAGGATAGGAAGCTAGACAGTCAGGTGACTTAGCCACAGGGGAATCTGGGAAATGTAGTTTTAGATTTCCATTTTCTGTAGTTCAGGGAAGCAGGTTAAAGGATGTGGGAATGTGAACCAATGCAGGGTACCCCTCACATAAGCACACCAGAAATTACACAGGGACATCTTACGGTGAGGAACAGAAGAAGAAGCACTATAGAGTAGACGAAAAGTCCCCTTCTCGCTTCAGTTAGATTGAGATTTCTGTCATTTGCAGCCTGAGGGACCTCGACTAATAAGACGCCTAAACTTTGTAGAAATGCCATCCTTTGTCCCCAGTGCCACCCTGTCAACATGCCGTGTGTTCCCTCCCATGATTAACCACAGAGCCAAGTGGGAGCTTTCCCTGACCTGGGGCATCTGGCCCCTTGAAGTTTAGCTGCAGGAACCTCCTTGCCTGTACTTGAACATTTGTGTGACTTCATGTTGCTGCTGACACACGTACGCACACGCAGGGCTTGAATTCAGAGAAGACCTGGAGAAAGCAACAATTGTTTTAAATCAGTGACCTACTAAGAAGTTTGAATATATGCACAGAGGGGGCCCAAGGAATTCTTTTCCTCGGATGGGACAAAACAAAACACCAGAAAACCCAACTTGTTGTTCTAGAAGCACAAATTGTTCACCGGTGTTCGTAAGTGATGTGGCTCCCATCTCAGTGCGTTTTCTTGGGCTTTTCAATGTATTTCTAATTGAGATTTAAATCCGCATTTGCAGAAATACTCCCACAAAACCCCACAATTATGCAGACCACCGCTGGGTCATGGGTACCTCGCATGACGTTTTCTCTAGCTTCACCAGAAGGGACCAACTCCTTTGTTACAGGTTGAATTGTGTCCTCCCCAAAAGACATGTGGGGAGTCCTAACATCCATAACCTCAGAATGTGGCTTATTGGACCTACAGTCATTACAGAGGGGATCCAATTAAAATGAGGTCATGAGAGGGGTGCCTGGGTGGTTCAGTTGGTTAGGTGTCTGTCTGTGGTTCAGGTCATGATCCCAGAGTCCTGGGTTCCAGCCCCGCGTTGGGCTCCCTGCTCAGCAGGCAGTCTGCTTGTCCCTCTCCCTCTCTCTCTGCCCCTAGCCTGTGCTCTCTCTCTCTCTCAAATAAATAAACAAAACTTAAAAAAAAAAAAAAGAAAAGGTCACTAGACTGGGCACTAGTCCAGTATGACTGGTGACTTTGTAACAAGGGGAAACTTGGATACAGAATCACATGTGCACCGAGGGGAGGCACTGTGACGTCGCAGGAGAGCGCCGTGAAATGCATCTAGATTTCTGAGGCTCCCGAAGCTGGGAGAGAAGCCGGGGTCAGACTCTCCTTTGGAGTTTTCAGAAGGAAACAAACCTGGTGTCACCTTGGTTCTGGGCCACTGACCTCCAGAACAGTAAGACTATGAATTGTTCCTGTTTTAAGCCACCTGGTTTGTGGCACTGGTGATGGAAGCCGCGGGAAGCACATACAGCCTGGCTGATGAGAAAATCACACACTAAGAAGGCGTGGGACTCTTAGACCAGGCTCCATGTGGTCCAGGAAGTGCATATTTTTGTTTCCATCGTGGGATGAAAAGGATTGTGAGGGAAGGCCACGTTTCCTTGCTCTCCGAAGAGTCCCAGCACTGAATGTCGCATCTAGAGGTTTTATTTCATCCAAGATAGGTGAAGGGTGCTGTAAGGGCCCGGGCGTGGCGATGCAGGTGGTGTGTCCGCCCGCAGTTGTCGGAGGTGGTAGCACTGTTGCATTTGCTGCGGTGCCAACATCACACATAATTTGTTGATTCCCTATTGTTGGTTTCTCTGTGTGATGGGATGTTGTCACCTGGCTTCTTCCTTTCTTTTCATCATCATAACAGCCTCCACTCTGTCATCCTTCCAACTCTAAATCAAAGGAAAGCGTGTCTTCTCTCATCTGGGAAATATTCCGAATGCATATCATTAGCCCAGAGGAGCACTTGACATTTCAGACCATCATTAGGGCTTCTTTCTTGGTTTCAGCTGAACCTTGGCACTCTGGTAGGACTGTGAGGGCAGACAAGCAAGAGGCACGGAGACCTAGTGAACTTCACGAGCGGCTGTTGCCCTGACACAGAGTCACGAGTGCCCCCCCAAAAGAGCGGGGTCCCTCCAGGGGTGCAGCTTCTGGCTCAGTGTGGCGGGTCTGGTTGTCATCTCTCCGCCGTCATCTCCTGCCTTCAGAGGGATTGTGAAGTGGGTGAATTCCTCTCCCAAGACTCTGTGCCTTCCCACGGCTCTCCGCCCTTCTGCTTCAGCCTTCTGTCTTGTGGGCCCAGGTCCTCAGTGGGCTTCCTTCAGGTGGGCTCCCTTCAGTCGGGCTTGCCCCTTCCACCTTGTTTCCTGGGACCCCCAGACCCATCCTCTCCCGCCAGGCTTTGGGAAGACTGTGCCTGCATCATCCAATGGGCACTTTGATGACTGCCCTTTCTTCTGTTCTGCAGAGCAGTAGAGAATACTGTAGAGGAGAGAAGCATGGGGCTCTGGGGAGGAGAGGGATTAAGCCTAAACCAGAGGAGCTGAGGGAGGGGAAAAGGACACCAGCCAGCACTTCCAAGAGGAACTGATTTTGGGTAGTTGGTTAACGTTAAAGTCTGGTGAGGATAGAGATTTGGGGTGGAGAGGTCTCAGCCTCTTACAGACTGCCTGCTCATCTAACTGTAGCGCGGTCTTGTTTCTCTTGTCCAACCCGTCTGTGGATTATGTTGGAACATTCGAGTATAGTTTCATTTCAGGGGAGCACAAGTTAGCTGTTGGCCCAGGTGGCTGGAAATGGATTTCTGCCGAGGAGGTCAGTCATTTGGGAAGGGGCCAGTACTTTTTTTTTTTTTTTGGTAGAAACAACAATCTCTTATATAGGAAAAAGAGGATTTTTTTCCTTCTATGAGCACATCTGAATGTTTTTCATTAGTAGAATGTTTCTAACTGATTGATAAGCCTCTTTCTTGTTCATTAATGTGGACAGGTTTACCCTTTCAAAGCTGAGCAAGTGATATCACTTAGTGTCCCTCATTTCTCTACCTTTTCCGCTTTAGGCTTCTGGGGACCTCGTTTTCACTCTGAGCTGCTGACAGCTCTTCGTCTCTGCCCAGGTGTTTGTTACAATTCAGTCCCAGAAGCCCAGAGAGCAGAGGATGGAGGGACAACTGGATTTGTGCAGAGTGGGCCATCTAAATAAAACCAGATAATTATCTGTTAGGGATTTCAATTACAAAAATGGCTGACAGTAAAAAACAAAAAATCAACACATATTTGAAAACCAACCACAAAACAAGACAGAAATTATAGAATTACAAACTCAATAAATGGAACAAATTGCATAGGAGAAAACAGTTAATAGAGAAACTGGAACAGGACTTTAAAACAGGTATAATTAATATCCTCAGAGAGATAATATAGAATATCGCATCCAAGAAATTGGAACGGAGGTCCTTTATTGACCCATTCATCGGTTCCACTAATATTTAATGAGCACAGTTGGTGCACTGGGGAGTGAATAGTAAGTAAAGCTCAGTCCTGGTCCTTGGGCAGCTTCAAGTCTAGATAGGGGAGGCAAAAAAAAAAAAGTAAATATATGTCAGGTGATGTGTGTTGCCACGAGAGGTAAGGGAGGTCAGAAGCTTAAGAAGTACAGGAACGGGAAGAGGGGGGTATATTTATATAAGATGGTCCGAAAAGACCTTAAGGAAGTGGGGGAGTGAATAAGCCAAGTGAAAATACAGGGGAAGAATGTTCCAGGCAGAAGGAACAGCAGGTGTCAAGGCCCCGCGTCCGAAGGATGTCTAAACTCTTCAGGGAACAAGGAGGAAACCAGTGTGGTTGGAGTTGGATATCTGTCTGGGCAAGGGTGAGTGTCCTAGAAAATAAATCAGAACGGTAGGGGGCGGGGCAGAGCAGATCATTTGTGGCTTCCAAGGACTCTGGCTTTTCCTCTGAGCAAGAAGGAAACCATGGAAGGTTTTAGGCAAAAAGCGTGATTTGGCTTGACTGAGCGTTCTCAAAGGAATAATTGGACTGTTATGGGAAACATCGACTATGGGGGATGAGAACTGGAAACTAGGGAACCAATGAGGAGACTGTCGAAATAACCCAGGAAGAGGCGATGGGACTTGGACCATTACCTCTTGAAGGTGGTGAGCAATGGTCAGCTTCGGGAAGTCTTTTGTACGTAATGCCAACAAAATGTGTTGACCTACTGGATATGAGGTGAGCGAGAGAAAGGAGTCAAAGAACCTAAGCAACTGAAAGAATAAAGGCCACTCTAGGGAGGGAGGGCCGGAGGGGAAGGGGAACGTCACTGGAGGTAGGATCGAGAGTTTGGTTTTGGACATACGTTTGAGATGCTTGGGAGGCATCCAAGGGGAGATGTTGAGCGGAGGTCTGGCGTTTGGGAGAAAGAACCCACTTGAGACACACAGTCAGGAGACTGGGCAGTTTCGCCCAGACTGTTCCTGTAAATGTGGAAAGAAGAGATCCCAGGATGGAGCCCTAGGCCTGTCTGCCTTTCCGAGGCTGGAGAGGTGAGGAGGGGCTGCACAAGGCTGAGTGAGAACAACCCGGGAAGTCAGGGAGCCCAAGGGAGCACTGCGCCATAGGACAGTGAAGAAGAGGGGCGCCTGGGTGGCTCAGTGGGTTGAGCCTCTGCCTTCGGCTCGGGTCATGATCTCGGGGTCCTGGGATTGAGCCCCGAGCCCGCTTCCTCCTCTCTCTCTGCCTGCCTCTCTGCCTACTTGTGATCTCTCTCTCTCTGTCAAATAAATAAATAAAACCTTAAAAAAAAAAAGATGGTGAAGAAGGCATTTTAAGAGGCTGGAAGTGATCCTGTGTGAGAAATTCTGCTGATTGATGAGCTGGAGCAAGGACTGATCGACCATTGGACACAGCAACGCACAGGGGATGGGTGACCACGGCAGGGACAAATCTGGCAGCTCGGGGTCGGGGACAAAGCCCAGCGGGCGTGAGCTTGAGGGAGAACGGAGGAGGGACGTCGAGGCAGGCAGTGGAGTGGACCTCCTTGAGAACCTTTACCGAGGAGCAGATGATTAGTGCGGAAGCTGGAGGAGAGAATGGAGTCATTTGTTTTCTTAAACGGTGCATGTTCTGTCTTAAAGAGAACGACCCGGCAGAGGGAGGAGGGCTGACAATGCAGGGGAGCGTGGGACGGGCCTGCGGGGCAGGTGGGGGGAGAGATCCCTGCTTGCATAGGTTGCAAGGAGAAGAGATTGTAAGAAAGAACCCACTAGAGATCTTGGAAATTAAAAAACTTATGGCTCGGCTGGAGGAGGTCACGTGTCCTCAGACTGGGCAGACCCCGGGATCCCACCCAGGGGTGACAGTGGCCATGGTCAGAGTCAGAGCGGTGGCACTAGTAACAACTCATACATCAGAACACCATCGAGACATTTCCAGTGATCAAGAATAAAGAAAAAAAATGGAAAACCGCTGGAAGAGAGGCTGGTGTCACTCAGGCCCCAAAGGGTCTTTGAGGTCAAGGAAAACGCTCGAATTTTATTCCAAGAGTAATGGAAGTCTCCGAAGGGCTTTCAGAAGGCGGGAGGGTGGTGACAGATCCTGGGTTTGTTTACCAGGCCGTGTCGGGCTGCGGATGGAGATGAGATGGGGAAGACTGGATGGTTGGGGGCGAGCATGGAAGCCGGGCCGCCACGTGAGGAGCTGTCCCATCGCGCCTTCAGGAGGCTGGTGCTCTAGGGATCGGGAGCTGGCGAAGAGCTAAGCCCTGAACACACGTACCAGTTTACTCAGTCTCCACCATGACCCTTCCGTTACGTCCATTGCACAGATGAGGAAATGGAGGCACCGAGAGCTCCAGGAGGCCACCCGGCCAGTAGGTGGCAGAGCTGGGATGGCAACCTGGGCCCTCTGGCCTCAGAGCCTGGGCTTTTCACCAGCACCCTGCAGGGCTCCGGACCAGAGCCGTAACAAGGGAGACTGGAGACGTGCGTGGGTTTGGGGGGTAGCTGGGGCAGGCGGATGACACCTGAGGAAGGGGAAGAAAGGAATTAAGAATGATACCTGTACTGTTGCCTGGTGCAGATCGGGGGTGCTTTTGCTGGGGTGATTTCCCATCCCTGCTTGAATGAAGCTCTCATTGCCCCCCAGGGAATGGAGAATGAGTCCACACTCTTCCTCTGTGGCTACTAAGTCTTTGTGCTGAACACCCTGCCGAAAAGCGACTGATGTTCGGTTTGCCCAGGACCAGAGGTCTTCAAGGACGTTTAAAACTGGGGAAGCCCTTTGCAGACCAGGAGGAGTTGGTCACCCTCCTGCCATCGCCCCGTCCGCACTCTGCCCGGATGCACTGGCCTTGCCTTTAGGTGAGTGGGCCCGACCGCCCGCCGCCTGCACAGGTGCGGTTCCTGCCTGTGGACAGCTCTCTGCCTGGCACTCGGCGCGACTGCCTTCTCTGGTCCTCTGCTCTCAGCTTCAGTGTCACTGCCCAGAGCGGCCTTGGTGACGCCCCCCATCTCATGTTGTCCACCACCTGCATTCCTCGCACCCCTCGGAACTTGTCAGTGACTTTATCGAATCATCTGCTGATACTCCTGTGCTCCGTCCTCGGCTCCGTGAGGGCAGGGCTTAGTCTCTCTGGTTCCCCTGCGTACATACTGAAAGAAGGTCCCTGAGGACCAAAGGGGAGATGTCGTCCATGGGGCAGCCAGAGACATTTTGCTGGTGTATCAGGAAAGACTGCCTTACCGGAACCCCCGGAAAAGGTTTCCAAGAGAGCTCGCAGCAAAAACGCATTTAGAAATTAAGGCTGTGACTGTGTTCCCAGCACCTCTCCCCTCTCCCCTTGCCCTCTGCCCTGCTTTGGTCCATTAAGGACAGAGCGGAGAGCCCCGCATGGATCTCGGGCTTGGTTGCTGGACAGACTATGAATTCTGCAAGCTGTTTTCCCCCTGACGTCTTCCTTCTGCTCGTCCCTGCTGCCGACGGCACAACGGAGGTTTGGGGAAGCCGCTGCTTGGAGTCACCCAGATGACTGCTCTATTTTTTTTTTTTTAAGATTTTATTTATTTATTTGACAGAGAGAGAGATCAGATCACAAGTAGGCAGAGAGGCAGGCAGAGAGAGAGGAGGAAGCAGGCTCCCCACTGAGCAGAGAGCCCGATGCGGGCCTGGATTCCAGGACCCTGAGATCATGACCTGAGCCGAAGGCAGAGGCTTTAACCCACTGAGCCATCCAGGCGCCCAACTGCTCTGTTTTATTTGTATCACAGATAAAAGTGGGCCAGATTCCTATGCAGTTTAACTTTTCTTTGGCATGGGCATATCCTATGCAGTCTTGTTTTGGGATTCTTTTAAAACTTAGCTCTTGCTCATAGCAGTGAAAAATTGGAAACCAAATGCAAATCTAATAACATTTGATTGGGTAAATGAGTTTTGGCACATCCCTAGAGTGGAATACTCTAGAACCATTAAACACAATTAGGTAGAACTACAATCACGGACAGGGAAACATGGCTGTGATAAATTGGTAAATAAAAAAAAAAAGACCCAGAAGGAAATGCACAGAAATGATCACAGATGCAATCTCTGAACAGTGAGATAATAGATTTTTAATTTTCTTCTTTATTTCATTTTGTTTTTCTGAATTTCTGCTGTGAGATGTATTCTTTTCATAACCAGTAGGGGAAAGCTCTTGTATAGAAATAGCAAAACCCAGTTTGAGAGAAAAAAATAAATGTGTCTCATTATTATTTATTTTTCTGCAGAACTACCCTTAGTCTCCTAAAGATTCAGGATGAGCCAGGAAGACATATGTTGTATATAATATATATTCTTGGTAATATATTTCAGACCCTATATATGAGATGCAGAAAACGTACCGTTGAGGTATGTAACATGGGACATGCTTCATGATATCAGTATGTTCAGATACATGTGATTACGTCATACATCTTTTGTAAGCCTATCTCTTATCCTTTATTTGATATATTGTTTTTGCTAAATTTATTTTAAATTTTATTTAAAATTTAAATTTATTTTAAATAGGGTGAAATAACCCTATTCAGATAATCAATTTACAACATCATTCTTTGCCATACCTGTGCTGGGAGTGAACGCCCACCAATTTACTTGGGTTGCTTTCCCCTCCCTCCCTCCTTCCCTCCCTCTCTCCCTTCCTCCCTTCCTTCCTGCCGTCCTTCCTTCATCTTCTTTCTCAATGAGACATTTTGGGAAGATAAAGCGCCCGGCTGGCCAATTCCACGGAGGACCATGAAGCTCCTGGCAGCATCATTAGTGTTTGTTCCTCAAACCAGGCTTTCCTCAAGAGTGCTCCCCACACACCTGTGCCTCTTCATCTGATTGGTGCATGGCCTGTCCCAGCCCGGTCTATATCGGGGAGGGGGTGGGAGTCGGGTGAGGTAATGAATGATGAGCCAAGTTGGCCTTTGGGGATCTGGCTTCGCATCTTGACTGATAACACGTTCTCAGCTCCCAAATGCCTCTAATTGGCATTGCTCTTGAGCCATTTTGTATTTAATTTTTTTTTTTTAGGTAAATCTCTTGTCTTTTTTTCCTTCCTTCTTCCTCTCTTCCTCCTTCTCCCTCTCTCCGACTCTCAGAGGAGTAGGTGCGGTGTTGTCCGTTCATTTTCATGGTCAAGACTCTGCAGGGAGCTGTTGCAGGTCGTGCTG
Organism: Ailurus styani; assembly: GCA_002007465.1. NCBI lineage: Eukaryota > Metazoa > Chordata > Mammalia > Carnivora > Ailuridae > Ailurus > Ailurus styani. The sequence continues at coordinate 191,750 of LNAC01000030.1, forward strand.
CCTCTGTCCCGGGGCCTCGACAGTCCCAGCAGCTCAGACGAGAGGGCCGGTTGGCATCGGGCCCCGGTTTCCCTGGAGCTGCCGGCAGAGCCTGGCGGTTGTCTTGCAGGTCGGGCCGCCCTCCCCTACCAACATCCTCCCCCGGGCTGGCCCAGCTGCTTCTGAAAGGGGCCTTTGTGTATGGGCCGCAAGGACAAAGCCCCAGCAGACACTTATTCCAAAGTTTGTTCCCTTTAACACCAGCTCACTTGATCTGAGAAAGCTGGGTAAGATTCCCCACCCCTAGGCATTGTTCCACTCTTATTTTATTGAATTATTTTGTTTTTACAAATACGAAGTGCTTCCTACATGCCAGGCCATGTTAGAGGCATTTTTATTTGTCTAATCCTTAGCGACCTGATGAGGTACGTATTAAATTATTCCCATGTTACGATTGGACAATACGGCAAGAAGGGCTATCAGCGCCCTGCCCAAGAAGCAGCCTATAGTCAGTGCTGGAGGCAGGATCAGAACCAAGATGCTTGACTCAGGAGCCCCTGCATTTACCCCGAGTGCTGTGTTCCCAGGTCCTCTTTAGCGGGTTCCAAGCCGCAGGAGACATGGGTGCCATCTGCTACCCCTGTGGCTGCTTTGGAACAGCCACTGGTTTCCATCAGTTTCTCCCCTGAGGTTGGCAGGGGGGGCATTCTCAGTGTGTGACTTGCCGACTTGATCTTGCCTAATGCGGGGCATTATGGGGCAGCAAGCTTTTTCATAGGGGGTGCTTCTTCTTTATTGTTTGTGAGCCCCCTGGACACCCCCAGCAGTAGGGGCTAGTGCAGGGATGGGGTGTGGAGAACAAGCGCCAGGTCCAGTCCAACTACTAACTTGCTAGGTGACTTTCTGAAACGTCCTTTAATCTCCAGGGTTGGTATTCGTGTTGGCAAAAATGGGACAGTTCAATTTTAGCTAGCAGCCTCGAGAGTGTAATGGAGGAGGCGGCTGTTATTAAGAAGGGCATACGCTGGTGCAAGTCACTGCACCGGGTGTTTTCACATTTCCCCATCTGAAGTTTGCAATAAGCGAGTGAAGGGAAGACTCAGGATCAGAGGTAGGAAGGTCTTTTGCTAGAGCAGGTGCTCTGCAAACATCAGGAATTACTCAAATGGAAATGTATTGCATTATCCTAAATGATGCATCAAGCAGATCTTCCTGGAAGAATGGAGGGCAGAAGGAGGTGTCCTGCGCGGACGCATAGTGGGGGATCAGTAAATAACCAGCAGTGAGTAACAGAGAACAGCTCCCATGCACACAGCCACCATGAAGTCGTAAGACCCTTCCCATCTGCGTGTGTACCCATTACCCTCCAGAAGTCTGTCTATCCTTCTCGATCCTCTCCTTTGGATTTGTTCTGTATTAATTGCTCGCTTCTGGGCTCTGTAACACACTTCGGTCTGAATTTTATATATAGGAACATGTTTGGGAGTTTAAGAACTGAACATATTTCAACCAGAGGAAAGAGAGATTTCGAGGTAAAGCAGAGATGCTTATCCCTGGATTTGACAAAGGAATACATGTACTGGGAGTCCAGGGCCTTCTGGAAGGATGGCCTTCGCTGAAACCAAAATGTTGCCCCATAACCCAATAAACTTGGGTCCAATTCATTATGTGCCGGAGTAATTTTAGAAGCCATCATTCTGTTTCAGCAGTAAATGCAGCTCAAAGTGGTATGAATTCCCCATTAAGATGATGTGGTGGGGAGAGTGGAGGAATCTTTTGGTGTAATCAATTTATTTTAGTGTCCCAAATGTTCCTGGCAACAGAGCACACGTGGTTATGGCTGCTGTTGGGGTCGGCTTCCTGTCACTGGGGGGTGGGGGCGGGGGGAATGAATGGCTCTCTCTTAACCACCAGCCTGTAGTCTCTCCACCGCAGAGGGGCATCGGTTTTCCCCAGACAGTGCAAGAGAACCTACATTTGGGTGTGTTGCAAATTAAACTTTTAATGGAAAACCAAAGGAAGATGCTTCACCCCTTTATTTATGGGTTGTTGCTTTTGAAGAAGGAGAACGTGGAAGAATACAGGTGAGAGGAGTTGAGTCATTTTTGGGAAATTTCCCTGTTGAAACATTTGCATGTTTTATGAAACTGGAGGTTTCTTTGCCATTTCATTCTGGTTTCCTCATTATTTTCTAAACAATCCCTAGAAACGATTTCTTTGCTGTTTTTCTTTCCCCTCACAAACAAGCAGAACATTCCTGGTCTGTAACATTGCACGGGACATGCCAGAATTCATTTGTCATACCTGTCCTCTGAAGAAAAAGTCACGGAGTGGGGAAAGGATTACTGTAGGTGACTTTATCTTCAAAGGACGATGGTCCAATTATACGGTTTTTAAACTGCTCAAGCCTACCTTCAAATAGTAAATAAAACTGAGGTTAAGTTATGGCATGTTAAAAATGGGACAAGAGTTTTTACATTTTTTTTTCTTGTTCTGCAAGGAAGTTCGATTTTATCTCTTCCCTTTTCTCTGATGTACTGTCCTCTATTCCTGTAAGTGAAAAATGAGCAAGTGACATATTTAGGTCACATGGCCTTAGAATTATTGAAAAGTGACAAACATGTAGAAAAGGACTCAACTTCTGGAACAAAAAGGAGTTTTATTTATACACCTGGAATTCTGCAAATGCGGAATTGACAAGTCATGGACTCATTTTTGCCAAGGCGCATGAAGTAGCAAATTCATGGCATTTTTCTTAAAGATTTTATTTTTATTTATTTATTTAGAGAGAGAGCGTGTGAGAGGGGGAAGGGGCATAGGGAGAGGGAGAGTCTCAAGCAGACTCCCTGCTCAGTGGCAACCCCCGAGATTGTGACCTGAGCCAAAATCAAGAGTCAGACACTTAACTGACTGAGTCCACCCAGGCACCCCAGATCGGTGACATTTTTTAACTGGTGCCACCCACATGAGCTCACAGGATAGATGAGACCCAGCGGGAAAACGAAATATCGGAGCTAAGTTCTTAGTTCTGAGCTAAGAGCTAAGTTCTTAGCCTGTTGAAGATCTCAGGAATGGAGAAAAGGAAAGTGTTTCGAAGAATGCCAGCTGCTTTAAAAGGTAAACCTGAGGTCTCAGAAATGTAATCAACCAAAGCTGATTTCCTGCCAGCCTGAAGTTCAAAACAGTTGTTCCTGATTTCTTGGAAACTCAAAACAGTGCATGGCCTTACGGTCATTCAGGGACCCAGGAACCTCTCGCCTCATGGCTGCCTCCTCTGCCTTAAGTAGAAGGTGGGAAGGAGGCTGGAGAGATTGCATGTAGGAGGCTTGGATGGGCCATGCCTGAGCCCCCATCACTTAGGTCTACATGTCACTGACCGGGACTTGGCCGCCATGGCTATGATAATTTTCTAGAGACACTAGAAGACGTAGTTTATCTGGCTCTCCAGACTCAGGGGAAAAGGATTTGGTAGTCACCTAGTCTCGTCTCTGCCACAGGGAACAAAGGCCTTGAAGTTAAGGAAGGAGAAGTTGGAGTTTGAAAGAAGATCCAAGAGTTGGGTCAAGCTACAATGGCAGAGGGATTTCGTCAAGAGAAAATGAAAATATGCAGCATTGTCATGCACCTAATCTATGGCGTTGCCCATTGTACCGTGGCCCCAGATGCACCTTAACTCTTTCTTTCTGGACACACATTTCCAATTTTATTTATTGTGAATATTTTTGTTTTAAATGGGAACAATACACTGTAGTGGTGAAACAGGATTTTCTGTATAGCCACTGTTGCTCAAACACATTAATCTACTGGTGGACTCATGTATCTAATTATAGTTGCATCTGAAGAAAGGTACCGCACAGGCAATATGCACGCATATGTGAAATTAATGAGAAAGCAGTGGAATAAATACAGACCCAAATTCCCATCCACCTCTGTTTTCAATTTTGTAGTAATGTAACTTTGTAAAAGAACATTTGCGAAATACAAGTGGTTAATATTTTATCCTGTTTTCTAGCCCACCTAGTTTAGTTTTGTTTGGCTTTGCTTTTATTTTTTTGAGGGACTAGAAGTGCCTGCAGGAAAGGGACAGTGTAGCTGTGTTTATGTTTTACCTGCCATTTTGTTTTTCAGTCAATAATAGAAAAAGTGGTTCTTCGCCCTGTTCAGTGTACATTGCAAAACTTCGCCACAGCTGTAAATGAGAAAGGGCGTCTTGGGGCGAAACTTGGGGCAGAAATTCTCTCCGTGGGCTGTGTGGCGATGTGTACTGTAATTTCCCCAGAGCCTGCACTGATTAGGCATCATCACTTTCGTCTACCCCCTTTTTTTAAAGATTTTATTTATTTGACACAGAGAGAGATACAGCAAGAGAGGGAACACAAGCAGGGGCAGTGGGAGAGGGGAAAGTAGTCTTCCCGCTGAGCAGGGAGCCCAAGGCGGGGCTCCATCCCAGGACCTTGCGATCATGACCTGAGCTGAAGGCAGACGCTTAATCAGCTGAGCCACCCAGGCGCCCCTTAGTTAAATATCCTTTGTCTTCGTACTGTGTTGTCCTTTCTCAGTGTAACATGACTACGTGAGCATTTTCTCATGCTGTTATGCATTCTTCAAAATGAAAGTGTTAACGGCTGCTTGGAGGTCATAGAAAGTATTTGGCCCTGAAATCCTCATAATTCCATAAGTGATAAGAACCCTGGGAGTATCTTTTGTTCCCTTACTTGGTCTTTGATCCTGTCCCCACTGCAGAGCTCCAGAAGCCCTTGTAATTCCCTGGGTTGTAGGAGTGTCTTCTTCTAATTCGGCAACTCAGGGTGGGCTCCCGGTGGTGGCTGGTCACTGGGAACACCAGCCTTGATTAGAAGCTTGGAATTTTCAGCCCCACCTTCCATTCTCTTGAGAAGGGAGAAGGGCTAAAAATGGAATTAATGATTGATCCTACTTATATGATAAAACCTCCATAAAAGTCCCAATAGTATGGATTTGAGAGAGCTTCCAGATTGGTGGACACATATGTCCACATGGGGGGTGACATAACAGGACTCCATCCGGACAGAAGCTCTTCTGCTGGGGACCCTCTCAGACTTTTTTTTATCTCTTCATCTGGCTAGTTACCTGTATCCTTTATCATACCCTTCAACAGACTGGTAAATGTTAAGTGTCTCCTTGAGTTCTTCTGTGAGCCACTCTAGCAAATTAATCAAGCCCAAGGAGGGGGTTATGGGAACCTTCCATTTGTGACCAAATGGGATAGAAGTTATGGGTAATCTGGGACCCTAACTACTTACAGTTGACATTGGAAGTGGGGATAGTCTTGTAGGACCAAGCCCTTCACCTGTGGAATCTGGTGCTATCTGCAGGTAGGTAGTGTCTGAATTGAATTAAACTATGGGACATCTGGCTGTTAGTGTGGAGAATTGCTTGGTGAGGGGAAAAACCCCACACATCTGGTGGCCAGAAGTGAAGTGTCCGGTGTGGGTAGTAAAGGGGGCTCCCAGGAAAGAGACACACAGCAGGGAAGAACTGGGGTTTTCCTTACTCAGGAGGAAAACTGTAGGTGTTTCCTCATAGTCTAGCAGCATAACATCCCTGTGCTGGTGTTGAGTTGACCCATCCCCTGTGGCTGGACATTAAGGTTGTTTCTAGGTTTGTGCTATAGATAACACTCTGATCAATGTCACCATAAATGAATCTTTGCCCTACAATAGATTCCTGGAGGTGCTGCTAAGAGGTCAAAGGGAATGAACACTTTTCAAGGATTTTACAGCTTATTGCCAAGTTCCTGACCTTTAGAATCCAACCCTCTTGCTGCTGGCAGTTGTGAATGTCCTCTCTCAACCTGAGCGCCATGTTTTTCAAAGCTTTGCCATCCTGACCAAAATACCAAACATTGAAATAAAAACAGGACCCAGCCCTGTAGGTGACCTCACACCTGACCATGTCATATCCTGCTTTTATTTTGAATCTTGATATTTCGTACCTCATAGATAATTTTGCATTAACCTTGTTTTTTTTTTTAATTTGTGTTAAAATATCATTTGTCTTGATCACTGAAGGTGTTTTGTTTTGTTTTGTTTTTCTGGAACCCTTACATTTTGCATCTGAGGTGAGGTGACCTTACCCTAGTCCCAGCCTTGGAAATTTGAACCCAGTATCTATACTAAGCCTTCTGTTGTGCCTGGGGACATTGTAATCCCTGAGAAGAAACACCTTGTGCCAAGATCAAGGGCAGTAAATGCCAGAGGATGATGAGAGACCTTCTGTGGGGTGGTGTGCCCACTTAGCGTTTCCAAACGGAGGGGAAGGGACAGGCCAAGGAGGGGCCCACAGTGGTCGATGGTAATAATGGGGGTATCAGAAGGTGCTTGAAAGCTCTAGCAGCTTGTTGCTCCCGATGCAAACACTTCACGAAGATTTCTCCAGAGACCCCTGTTCCCCTCGCATCAGTTAAAATATCGCTTACTGGAGCCATGTGCCCTATTAGTTTCAGCTTTGATCTTTTCCAATCTAATCGCAGACTAAAAGAGTGTCCGTGCTGTTTGTGCTGATTTAACACCACAGCAAATGAGGATTATCTCCTGTACCCATAATGATACTTCTCCGTTGCCTGGCGTGCAGGAGACAAAGGCTAATGGTTGGCGGAGAGGTGGTAACTGGTCATACCATGCCAGCTATGTGTATTTAAAAATCAAGTCCTCATTTTAATCCTGAAGTGTTTCTCATGTAAACACACACACGGTTGCCAGTGCTCAAGGTTGTATAAAAAACAGCTCTTACAAAATTATCCATTAAAGTAATTCAGGGGACAGTAAATAATAACTCCCGTTCATTAGCTCATTCATTCAGAATTTACGGAGCATTTATTACGTGCCAGGTACTGTGGCTGGTCTCTAGTAAGACTGGGAGAAACAGTTGCTAGGCTCTGCCCTCCTGGAGTTGACAGTACGGGTGGGAGAGACAGGAGACAAGTACAGTAATCAGTTCGTGATTACAAACTGGAGAGCATAAGAAAGGAGCACAGTGATCTGAGTGCCTCCTAAGGGCCTGCACTCTGGGCCGGGCTGTGTGCTGTCTTTCCAGACTCAGAATCACACTGCTTTGGGGGTATCATTTTCTGTACTTCACTGGTAAGGAAATGAAGGCAGAGATAGGCCCGCAACCTGCCCCGGGGCTCCCAGATCTAGATGGAGGTCAGGGCGGGTTTATAGCCCAGAGCTGACTCTAGGTCTGTGGCCTTACATCTGCTCGGGCTGCCTCTCCAGTCATTTGTTAGCTGGCTCCTACTCCAACCTCCTCCTGAGGTCCCAAGAGGTTCATAAGTGACACTCCTGCCTCCCTGTGTTTCAGTTTGGAGCCATCATGGAACTGAGCGTAGGGACCCAGTAGATGGGCATCACAACGTTCCTCTTGGATGAAACTGCTTGGAGACTATGGCTTTGCTGTGCACCTGAAAGGCTTTTGAGCCCTCTCTGTTCTGTTTGCTTGTGTGCCCACTCTAGACTGGGGGCAGCCCACTGAGGAAAATTGGGGTCTTCAGAGTCTGTACATATGCAGTTACCCAGTGTCACTGCCTCTCACTGACCCAACACAAGAAAGAAAAGAGAACCCATCAATAGCACTAGCAGATTTTCTAGCTGAGCTCCACCCCAGTGAGAAACAGGAGCCAGGAGCCACTGACTGTCATTCCCAGGTTAGGTGACTTGCTCCTTGCTCCTTGGTGCAGCGGATGAGGGGCTGGCCCGGAAGTTAAGACTTGGGGTGTTTTTCCCAGCACACGCCCATCTCCATCTACTCCCCTCTTGCTTCCAGGAACCAAAGCCCTACGCCTCCTGGGCAGTTGCAACTTTTGAAAAAATCTGCTTGCCATTCACAGATACTTCTGAAATTTATATATGTTTTCTTTTATAGTGATAAGGGTGATAATAAATTAAGGCACAGACATCACTTTAAATAAGTAGGTGATGATTGTAGATTACTAGAATGCAAGTAGGACCCTAATAAATTTCCTACTAATAATTTATAGATCTAGATGCAAGTTCCAATTTTATAGCAAGGGAATATCAAGATAATATTGCGTGTATCTAGAGATGATAATTGTTGTTTGTATAGCGGTCCAACTGGTTATTAACATGCATCTGGCTATATCTACCCATGCAAGGTTGTCTGCATGGAGGTGCTGTGTCCTGAATGATGGCAATCTACCTACAAAGATGAGACTGTGGACACCGGTATGAGGCCAGTCCTCCTATTGGAACCTACTAAGGGCTGTCCTTACAGATGAGCACTTACTCTATGGGGCATCTGGGATCACGAATGACTGATTCTTAGGTTGGATGTCTCCCTCTGATGTGACTTTGTCTTCTCCGTGCTCCTGTTCACACTAGATGCTTACCTGCTCTGGACCAGCAGTGGTGCTGACTCCCATAGCCTGATGAGCAAGGAAGACACTTCCATATACATGGGCAGGGGGATGCCAGCCCCGGGGAGGTGAAACACCTGTGGGCAGGAGAGTCTAGATCTTTTTCTGTGATGATACATTCCGTGGACAAGCATCATCATATAGCAGTACCTTGCAAACGTGTTGGTCTTGGAAACCAACCCCATTATACTCTTCACTATCACTAAGGACCCCTAAGAGTTTTTGCTTGTGTGCATTAAATCTATCCATATTCACCACAATAGCCATCAAAATTGACGAGTTTATAATTATTAATTCATTTTAGAACAATATACCTATTTTATATTAACATAAATAACATAATTCATAAATTACTATATTCTACTAAACAAAAAGTATTGGGAAGAGTGGTGTTATGTTGCGTTTCAGCAATCTCTTTAATGTGCAACTTAATAGAAGACATTTGGATTCTTACATCTGCTCCTATAATTTATCTGTTGCAGTATCACACATCGTGTGAATACAGGGAAGCTCCATTGTATACTCACGAGAGAATAAGAGTGGGAAGACAAATAACATCTTAGAACTATCGCAAATTATCACAACAATAATTTCGACCTCACAGGTTCCCTGAAAGGATTTGGGGGGGGGGAGACATGCAAAGTTTCCCACGTGACACTTTGAGAACCCCTGTTGTGTGGAATTATATCACAAGTGCCCATTTACCTAAGGCACTCACATACCCAAATCTTATAGGATTCTTTGGAATTAAGTCCCAGTGTCCAAATATTCAAACCTATTTTTTATTTTTAATCTTCGTTGTGAAGACAGGGAACACCGTATCAGGCAAGAAATTGATGACAGAGAACTAGGGCTGGTGGTGTTTCTGGACCTAACTTTTACGGACTTGAGAGAGCTGATTATTGAAGATTCTGGAATTTTGCTAGTTGTTGAGCCACGACTAGTCTGCCGTTGGCCATGGTGGGGTTATTTCTACCATGGAAATAGGCAAATGCTACAAAGAAGGACTTTTTCTTTCCAGAGAGCTGGTTTAACAGACCACTACTGAAGACATAATACATTAGAGATCCAAAATGGCGGCCCAAGGCATCACCCATCCCACATGCTTTTTTTTCCTTTTGGCTAGTATAGTAGATTTTTGTTTGCTTTGTTTTTGTTTTGTTTGTAGTGGCTCAATCTAAGCGCATTTGTGTAGGCAGGCAAGTTCCGTATTTCCATCTCCCCATCACCCAGTTCCTTTTGTCCTAACCCCCAGTCTGATTCATCCATTTTTATAGACTCCTATAGGCCTCATAGGGATTTATGTTTATGTCTGTGGTTCCAGGTTTTCCTCCTTTGAGTGGAGATTGGAATGTCTCTTCTGAGAAACCTGTGTCTTTTACTCTTGCCCTTGATGATATAGGGATAGTGTTTGCCAGGAATGTTTTGGTGAAATGGTTTAGAAACAGCAGCCAGTTCTCTTCTTGGAGACAAAGTAGCACCAGGGCCTGGCATGGGTTACGTGATACAGACGGTTGGCACTATTCATTGTGAGGATTTACTATTATTTGGAAATTAATGATGGCTCCATATTTTGGGGAAGGGAGGTGGGGAGCTGTGATTTACGAACCTCTCTCTTACCATCTGTTCCTTTGCTTCAAGGCACTGCTTTCCACAGCCTTAGAAGTTGAGGGAAGTTATGTTAAATCGCCACACATTTTCCTTAAAGTTTCATTTTAAAGAAAAACAAAAGAAAGCTTTTAAGTAACTAGCTCTTTTTCTGTAGGTCAATATACCACAGATAGCAAACAAGGAAAAAAGGAGATTTTGTTTGGATTTGTTTTTAATTAAGATCTAAATCATGACTCTCTTTGAATGGAATGGAAAGTGACACCAGCTCTGAGACCTGTTTGACAAATTTTGCAATATCCCCACTGCCAGCAGGGAAATAAGAGCAGGTGGGTGCTTTCAAAGGAATTCCATTATATCTGGTTGTCCAATGCCAACACCAGCTCAAGTCAGGAAATCTTACTATTTCTTTCTTTCTGCCTCCAGGACCAAAACTGATTTTACTTGTCTGTCCTGGCTAGTAGAAAAATTTTATGAATCCTGTCCTTAAAAGTTCTTTGGAAACTCACCTCTCCACCTAGCTAATTCTTGGGCCCATATTCCCTGATTTTATGCATTTCAGATACACGAAAGTCTACTTTTATACGTGAAGTTAAAGAAGATACTGATGATTCACTTTCCATTAGGATTCTTATAGGATTCTTTCAAGTAGTAGATTCCTATAATAAATCTGAAATGACATCTGGTATTTAGAAATTAAATGTACACTCCACTTCTCAGGAACATGTTTATTTTATAAAGCAAGGTACACACCTGTCTTTAACCATCTTCACTTGGGAAGACTTTCTTATTTGTAAATTCTCTCTATTTATTTAAAGGCTCTTTTAGCAGATTATTTCTTAAGTAGTTATAGAAAATAACCATTTATGTTTTTACAGCACTTGCAGCTTCTTTTTATGAGTATCAGGTATGCAGAGTTAGATTTCTCACACCCCTTAGTGGTTGGTTCAGTGTCATCGCTGGTGCACACAAGAACCCTCTCTTGTGCTACTAATATATTTATTTTCCTATTCACCTCACCTCCCATTCCTTCTGGCCTAGACAGGGAAATAGAGCCAGGAAGCATGGCATGGTAGGCCACAGAGGTACGAACTGTGGTTTTGCATGGGGCCATCAGGTCAGGTTTCTTTTGGACAAAGACTAGAAGGATATATGGGGGAGGAATTTTCAGCACTGAGAAGAGCAAGTACAAAGATTCTGAGGCTGGGGTACACCTGCTGTGTCTGAGGAGCAGCATGGAGGCCAGTGTGGTTGAAACAAGGAGCTGGGGGAGACACAGAAATTAGAAAGGCAGCTTATAGGCCCTCTTGAGAACTTTGGAGGACTTCGATTCTCGGAAACTAGTGGAGGGTTTTGAGACAAAGAGTGATGTGACTTGGCTGACTTTTAGAAGGAATGTTCCAACTTCAGTGTACTCCTTATGGGAGCAAGGAAGGGTTAGAAGCAGAGTGATGAGTTAAGAGGCTGCTGTGGTGATCCAGAAGAGATATGGTGATTTGGATCAGCACAGTCGCAGTGGAAGTGTCGGGAGACTAGGCATATATTTAAAGAAGCAGTAAGATTTACTGATGGTTTGTGTGGGGGGATGTGAAAGAGAGTAGAGAACAAATGGAAGGATGGAGGTGGCCCTTTACTGAGAGAAAGAACACCTTAGTGTGAGCAGGCTTTGTGTGGTATTCAGAGTGCAGATTTGGAAATGCCAAAGTTGAGATGCCTATTAGATGTCCAAGGGGAGATGTTGTAGTAGGTAGTTGGATATATAAGTTTGAATTTCAATTTGGGGATCATCAATGTATCATCAGTGCTTAGAACCATGAGCATGGATGAGATCATCAAAGCTGTGGCTGTAAGTGAATACAGAAATGGTCCAAGGACCTTGCTCTAGTTCACATTCCTACCTCAGGGCCTTTGCACTTACTGTTCTTTCTGCTTGGAACACTGTTTCTCCAAATAGTTGTGTGGTTGACTTCCTTATTTCATTCAGATTTGTGATTAATTTGTATTCCTTTAGGGAGTCAATCATGTGGCTTGGAAAGCATGTCAGAAAATTATTCCAGCAATTCCAATACCAATTCATAAGGTCAGTATGAGGTAGAGAGAATTAGAGCTATGGGATTGTTACTGTATGTTTTTCTTTTCTTTTTTTAGGCCATGTCAGCAGATTCCCCAGAGCACAGTGCTGTAGGACTTATTTAGACAAAATGTTATATCATTGATCACCAAATTTATCCCTGATAGACCTGCTCCTCTGTGCCGTAGGCTGCCATTCCTTAAATATTCTCATCTGTCTTAACAACTGAGTATTCTAATACCTAGTGATGTTCCAAAGCCACATATCAATAGTATCCTATCAGGGTGAATTTTAAGTTCCATTTGAGTGACTTCAATTTGTCATATTGATCCTTCTAGGGTTGCTTTCTTCAAGGCCACACAAATAATAAATGGTAGAGCTGAATTCAAACCCACTTCTGATGGGCTCTTTCCTATGTCTGCCCCTCCATCCTGGCTCCTTTAGGCCTTGTGCTATAGAACCCCAGAACTAAAGAAGAACTTCAAGAGGTCAGATAATCTAAGCTTCCTCTCCCTAAAGGATTGTCTACATGAACAATATCTATAATCACATTTCTTCTATTTCCAACTAAAACAGACCACATATTTTTATTTTTTTTCTTACTATGGCAGTAACATACAAATGTATAAATATTTTGGAATATTGCAGGAGTGACAGCAAAGTTTTTAAATCTCCTCAGTCTCCCCCCCAAAAAAATAGAGCAAAGAAATAGCAAAACTAAAATGCGTGAATGTCATCAACAAATGAAGCTGACATAGTATCCCCCAAAATCATAAAATAGGATTTTGGGAGAGACAAATCATTAACAGCAACAAGGATATGTATGATATTAACAATAATTTAGGAGAGGGAGATGGAGGGTGGAAACAAGATAGCTGATGTACTCGAGAATCCTAAAATAAGTCCTCATTGGGAAGTAGTCAAAACCAGGAGAGATTTTATATACCATACTGGAGGGTCCGTGGTAAAGTCTAGAGGGGCTGGAACACAGGGTTCCCTTGAACTCTTAAAACTTTCTTCCAGGATAGTCCCTTAGTAGAAAAAACTGCTGAGAGCAGAACCCAAACCAAGCAATGTAAAGACAAGGGAAAGAGAAGGTATGCATGAAGTGGAGGAGGAGCATAGGGGTAAGAGATCACAGGGAACAAGCTGCCTTATGTTTTGAAAACTACATGAAAAAAGAGGGTGTTGTCAGAAAAGATATAAGATCTTGAGCTACACACATATTTAAGTTCAGAAAAACTAATTTTACATTAAAACGAGCAACAGGAAAGGATCAAGGTGTAATTCCATACAAACTTACTATAAGAAAGTAGAAATGTCCCACTGACAATGAAAGACTGCTAGAAAGATAGGGCTGTCTACCCTTCAAATAAATCTCTAACCCCACTATTTCTAAAATGCTGAAATATACAAAGAAAATTATATAGTATGAGAAAGAAAATATATACCTAAAAATTAAGGACTCCAAAATGAGATTATATTACTCAGGAAAGGATAAGAAATAAATGAGGAAAAAAAGATTAAAAAAGAGGGTTTGACAGCAAATGATTAATTTCAAAGACAGACAAAAAAGATCCAGAATACATATGATAAGAAATATACAGAGTCTCAAAGAAGAAAATCAAAACAAAGGAACAAAAGAAATAGTAAAACTACAATTTAAACAATTTCTAAGATGATTTTTTGAAATTACACTTTGAAAGTGCACATTATTTACTTGAGAAAATTGACCCAGAATGAGTAATAATTGGGCAAAAATTAGTAAAATTATTAGACTTTCAAGGAAATCAAGAACTTTTGGCATCGAGGCAAAAAGACCAAATCACCTATAAGAGAAAGTAAATCAAGCCATCTTCAGACTTTCCCACAATGGTGCTTCCTAACAGAAAGAAATGGTGTAACATCTCTAAGATACTTATGGAGAGAAGTGTGTGGTGAGATTTTATATCCAGCTAAAATGACTTTCAAGTGAAAGGCGCAGACAAACTGCATAAGAAAATTCAGTGGCCTGGGGAATTTTTTTCCTATGAGTTTGTTGTGTTTTTTTTTTTCCTGAGGGATCTGCTAGAGAGCAAATTCCAATCAACTGAAATAAGAGCCATTGCCATATGGTTTGACAGTAAGTGCTAAATATATATTTTCTTGTGGAACCAAGATCAAATGGGAGTCAGAAAGGAGAAAGTATAGTATGCAATCTCCATATGCTCTCACAATGTAGATACAGTACAACTGCAAAAATGTAAGAACGTATAAAAATACGACCTATAAAGAGGATATTAAACAGTCTTCAAGAACCATATTTTTGGTAGAAGAATTGCTATTTTTAACTGAGATTGTTTCATATGCCATGTGAGATAGAGCACATGCATCATTACGTGGTATTCTAATTCTGTAATCTCTGTGTCCTCAAGAATCAGGATTCTAGGAGTGAAAGAAAGTCAGCATGGATGCCAGGTAGAAGAGGTTCAGTAAAAATGCTATAATACTGAATTTGAATTGGAAGTATCATAGCCATGTGCACAGAAAAGGCTTAGGAATGATAATCCAGCAGCAATGACATCCATAGGACCCAGATTGTGATCTTGAAATGCCATTTTTCATGAAAGGGAAACAAAGAATTCCTGAGAAAATAGATGATTTCAGGTCTGGGCAGAATATGTATGAGATGAACCTAGGACACTGTGTCATACTAGTTAGCAACTAAGGTGAAATACTTACTAAGTTTATGTCTAAAGGACATAGGAACTAACAAAGGTGCTCCCACTGGACCAAGATTAGGCAATATATGTTCAAAAAAATAATAATGTCAATGGATTAAAGCTCAACAAATTTACTTAAATCCATGAGTTCATAAGGATATTAAATAATGAATTTGCCATCTGTGGAGAATAATAAAGACCACTCATTATTTTTAAAAACTGGTAAATAGTGGGAAAGAAAGTCATTTTATCCTGCCTTCCTGTATAAACTATACACTGAGTAAACAAACGAGAGATGAGTAGAAGTTTCTCTTTCTAGAAATATTCCAACTAATAACTAAAGATGGAGTGATCGAATTTGAATATTACTATTTTGCAACCCTAATGAATTAATGAATGTAAGTTTTATACATCATTGGCTGTTAACATCACAAGAAGAGATGACCATACATCACGTGGCTCTGATGGGAGGACACAGCATTGTCTATGTCTTGTCTTGCCAAAAGTTAAACCTGATGGTCAACTCTGTAGATCCGTGGAGATACAATCAGCAAATCCAGGTGGCGGGAAACTCGGTGGGACAAACAGCTTGTTTTCTTCAACAAATAGATTACGTGACAAAAATGTGGAGGGACAGAGGGGCTGGCCATAGATTAATATATAAAGAGGCATATAAAAATAACAGGCAGGGGCACCTGGGTGGCTCAGCTGGTTAAGCAACTGCCTTTGGCTCAGGTCATGATCCCAGCGTCCTGGGATGGAGCCCCGCATCAGGCTCTGTGCTTGGTGGAGAGCCTGCTTCTCCCTCTCCCTCTTCTTGCTCCTCTGCCTACTAGTGCTTGCTCCCTCTGTGTCAAATAGATAAATAAAATCTTAAAAATAAAAATAAATAAATAAACAAATAAATAAATAACAGGCAAAACTGCAGTGTTTAGGGATGTCGTCATCAGGTTTATAAGACCATAAAGGGGGCGCCTGGGTGGCTCAGTGGGTTAGGGCCTCTGCTTTCGGCTCAGGTCATGATCTCAGCGTCCTGGGATCGAGGCTCGCATCGGGCTCTCTGCTCAGCAGGGAGCCTGCTTCCTCCTCTCCCTGTCTCTCTGCCTGCCTCTCTGCCTACTTGTAATCTCTCTCTCTGTGTCAAATAAATAAATAAAATCTTTAAAAAAAAAAAAAAAAAAAAAAAAAAAGACCATAAAGGAAAGCTCTGAGGTGGTTACTGTGAAAGTGAGGACGGTGGTTACCTTTGAGGGGTGGGGAGAAAATTGTGATTAAGATGGATGCGTAGAGGGCTTATGAGTATCTAGCAAAATTCTGTTTCTTGACCTGGGTCATGCCCACAAAGCATTCAGCTTATAATAGTTTATTAAAGTAAGCATTTATTGTATTCTATTTTCTGTATCTATTATATTTTATAATTGAGAAGGTTTTTTTTTTTTTAATTAGTATAAACAGGGGCACCTGGGTGGTTCAGTCAGTTAAGCATCTGCCTTTGGTTCAGGTCATGATCTCAGGGTCCTGGGATCAAGCCTTGCATTGGGCTCCTTGCTCCGCGGAGGACTCTGCTTCTCCCTCTCCCCCTTCCCACCACTCATGCTCTCTCTGTCTATCAAATAAATAAGTAAAATCTTTAAAAAGAAAAAAGCTAGTTTAACCAAACTTTTTATTTATCTCCATAGTGTTTGTGCAATCTTCTAAAAAGCCACACCACATTGGGCAGGCCGACCTGTAAGCACGCAGGCCTTTATTAGTTCATTCCAAGTATTTCTTGCACAATGGACTCTTGCGTGGGCATCAGAGAAGCACTGTACTGAAGATGAGGCAATTATAGTACAAAGTATAATATGGGAGATACTCTATAGACAAAGTGCAGTAAGAATACAGAAGACTGGGGATTTATTTCTGGTTGGGATTAGCAAAAGCATAACAGGGCAATAGCACTTCAGCTGAATCCTATAACATGAATAATGCATGTTCTTTTTTAAAACCATCAATCCATATTGAAACAGTATTTATAACTCACTGCCTCGGTAACGACTCATCCTTAACCCTTATATTCTGGTTTTCGTCATTCAACACAACCCGTTGAAACCCAGTGAAACCCATTCAACCAAACCCACTGAAACCCAGTGCTTGAGAGTCTTTGGTCATTTCTTAATGACTTTGCCTTAGGCCTTACCCTCCTTAAACTCTGCCAAATTCATCATTGTTGAGTATTGGCATCTTCTAGAAACACCTTTCTTCCTTTTCTTCTGAACCTTTGGGGTACCCTGATCTCCCTCCTACCTTCCAACTGTCCCTTTAGTGTCCCTTGGCTGCTTTTTTCCACCCCCGTTGGTATGCCCTCTGCCTCGTTCTCTCTATTTCCTTGTCGTGGCTTTACCTGCCCACCCTGTGTGGTATTAACATTGAAGTATGCATCTGATTCCTGCCCTGTGGGAGCCTCAGATGTGTACTTCTGACTCACTGCTCATTATTTCTTCCTGGATGTCCTTCTGTCACCTCAAAACTGACATGCCCAAAATTGGACCCATTTTTTCCGCCAAACCAAATCTTCCTCCTAACCTTGCCAATTCAGTTAACAGCCCCTCCACCTCCCTGGTCTTAACTTAGAATCTTTTACTTATCCCTAGCTGCCCTGTGGATATGTTGTGTCCCAAACTTGGAAAGCTTTGGTTTTTCTTGATCAGGAGTACTTCTGTACTCTTTAGAACTGCCTCATGTGCAAGGCTTTAAATGGACTTCCTCCAAACCCAGTGAGAAGGTTTCCTCTGGTGGCTTCATCGGCATAAGTCCACCCTCCTTCTCTGCCAGGTCATGCTGTGTCTGCATCTCCTTTGGTGACGGCATTCCCAGGTTCTACGCGAGGCACTTTGTACCACCAGCTTAGGGGAGGGGTACCAGAGTTGACATGGCCATCAACACTGACGAGCTGAACACGAATAAAGTTGAAAGATTTCTTCGGTGAAGGAGAGGGCTGTCAAAAGTGGACAGTCCCGCAGTTAACCTCTAGGGCTTTTTCTCCCTTGCCATACTGATCCTTTATTCTGCCAAGGAAATGGCCTAAGTTTATCTTGATTAAAAAAAAAAAAATAGAGGGCCGCCTGGGTGGCTCAGTTGGTTAAGCATCTGCCTTTGGCTGAGGTCACCATCCCAGGGTCCTGGGATTGAGTCCCCCATTGGGCTTCCTGCTCAGTGCAGAGTCTGCTTCTTCCTCTGCCCCTCCATGCTCCTCCCTACTCATGCACTTATGCTCTCTCTCTCTCACATCTTTAAAAAAAATTTTTTTAATTAAAAAAAAATGTATTACAAGCACATGCACTGTAATGGTTTAGGTTGAAGCACTTCATATATTTATCTGTTTGTTCATTCAACAAGCGTTACTGAAAGCTGACTTTGGTGCTAGATGCTGGACAATTGGGGGAATAGTGTGGTTCCTGCCCCCAAGGAGTTTACTTTCTAGGGCACGGTTGTACTATCTGTCTGCTTGCTTAATGTTTTATGAGCCCTGAGGATGTAGTCACTCGCTCATTCGTCTGTCCATTCACTGCCTTTCCAGTCTGCTCCTGTCCTGTATCCATTTGCTGATGAGTTTCAATGTCTTTTAGATTCCTTGCCTGACCTTCACAACTACAGTCAATAGATAATTACAGAGTTCCAAGCATAGTACTGGCACTGTACTGGCACTTGAGAGAACTGTTGTCAACCGCTAGCTGGATCCCTGCCCTCTGGGTCTCCTGTTAACATTACCCAGGTGTCCATACTGTCCTCGCCCTCTAAGAATTTATGTTTAAAAAGCACGACAGCTGTAATCATGATCAATCTAAATTGGTTTAGGTTTCTTTTGCTTCCTGCATAGACAAGTTGCTCCTAAGAAGGGAAATAATAAGTTGCATAAAAATGCTTCTTAAAAACAGGAGTTTGGGGTACTGGTTCCATAGGAAACCACTGTAGAGCTTGTCATCTAGGCTTCTTCTTTGGCTAATCACAATCCTGATACCGGTCAAGCTTATTACAACAGTGTTGTAAATAATACAGCTACACAAACAAGGCAGTAATCAGCTACTACTGAATGCCATGTAATTTCTCTACCTTTAAAAATTCTGTAGGAAAGGGGGTGGCTGGGAAGAAGATAACAGGGATTTTTTTTTTAAGTGCCATGGATAATCAAGAGTGTTTTTTATAAAGTGCCTCTAAATAGATGCCCGTGTCCCCTTAAATCTGTCACGATAAAACATCTCATTTTAGTTGATGTATGACAAGGAAGCAATCACCGTTAATCAGAATGACACATTTCCATTTGCTTTATGGAAGAGAAGGTAGATGAAGGTCATGAATAAGAAAACAAAGCAGCTTGTGATTCGTGATGTTTGGGGTTTCTTTTGAAATTCATCTCCTTAGGA
This sequence comes from Ailurus styani, assembly GCA_002007465.1. Lineage (NCBI taxonomy): Eukaryota > Metazoa > Chordata > Mammalia > Carnivora > Ailuridae > Ailurus > Ailurus styani. Next base: position 210,926 of record LNAC01000030.1, read on the forward strand.
AGTTCATAATCCATCCTTGTCTTCTCTCGAGGCTTCATCCATCCAAATTTGCCAGAAGTCCTTGTCAGTGAAGACGGACATATTTTGTCTTCTCTCCTGAGTAGAGAAATAGGTTAATTTGCTCTGGGTTCTTTGACAAATTTAGGCCTTCAGGGTATAAAATCTCAGAATCTCTGGCTCTAGAAATCCCTTTAGGGGTACCAGCGCCATCCTCTCTGTGATAAAATCATACCTGCAAGATTAACATTCCAGCCGGTCACAGCCATGCCCATGGGAAACCGGAGGGCAAAGGACCAGAGGCTTAGTGCTTTATTAGAAACAGACATCAGGAGCCTCTTGCCACTCTCCACTCTCTGTATTTTAACACATGTAACTGTTTAAGTACCTAGCAATAACTAGGTGCCTGGATAAAGCTTTACCTTCCTTGGATATCACCTTTCATTAAAGGAGCACATTTTCTGGCTTTTGGTCTGTGGTTAGAGTGGGGGAGCATGGTGGTGCAGGCTGAGTGTTGGAGCCATTAGTTCTGGCTTCCTGCCCAAACATTAGTAGAACCTTTCACAAATCAGTGTGATACCCCATTGTGCTTGTGGACTGTTATCGGCTGGCTGGTATGGTCTCTATTCCAAAAGTTAAAACATAATTTGTGAAATAGAGGAAATCTTGGCACTGGGGATCCAGTACATCTCTCAAGAGGCACGTAGATTATTTGTTCTAAAACCCAAAGGTGGCACTCTTTGAATCAACCAAGATCACGATGCCCCCAGGATGTCGAATTCGTAAATACCATGATGCCTAGGCACCTTGGGATAATTTTATGACCTGGCATTTAGCTCATCCAAAACCTTTTATTATCATTATCATTACTATTATTATTATTTTATTATTTAATTTGGGGAAGTTAAAGAATTGTTAAGCTATAGGAGGAGACTAGCTGTAAAGATACAGAGAACACTAAAGAGCTCCCAAAGGGCTGAGGGAGAGCGCCCAGGGAAGAACAAATACAGAAGGTGAGCTCCTACCCCCAGGCTGGGGTTCAGCCCTCCTTGGGGAGAGTGAAGTTGTGTAGCACACTGGTGGAGAAGTTCTCTGGTTGCTCAGGACAGAGCTGGTCCACAGTCATCAGAAAAGCAAAAAACAACCCAGTAGGGCATGAAAAGCTAGTTATCTTATTATCTCACAGAAACGAAGATGGCAGCCTGGAATGGTTGCTTAACAGCAGGGTCTTTCGAGTGTGCGTCCTTCCCGGAGCTTTGCAAAAATCCAACGACAGCAGGCCTTTTCCTGGAACAAGCTGTGAACCCAGTGCCAATGCCCGAGGAACTCTGTGGTGGCTGTTTGGGGTCTGCATGAAACAAGCTTTATCAATCCTATCATCAGCAAGCCACTTGAGAGAGACCCCACTTGGTGCCACTTGATACTGGCTCACCCACGATGTAAGTTCCCTGCCCACACTCCCTTTGGTGTGGCAGAACTTTGTAATCTACAATTATACTTTTCTTTTTGTGTATTCCCTCTTTCGTGTTCTTTGGTCAGTTATTTTTTCCCCAAGGAAAAAAAACCCAAATTTGAATATTCTCCCAAATTGCTATTCTTTTTCCAAATATTAGGCCAAATTTGACAGGAAATCATGCTTAAATGATGGTAAAACTTCTCTGATCTAATTTTTCAGATAAAACAAGATCGAAACTGATCCATGAGAAAAATCTCTGGATTAGTTAAGACTGTTTGCCTATGAGGGAAACATCATTGATTTGGCCGGAAAGAACAAAAGGTGGGGGAGATTTATAAAATGTCTAAGGGAACCTGTGGGAAAAGACCCCGGGCCTTGCCAGGTACTGAAACCAATCACTCAAAACCCCCAGGATCCTCTCTCTGTCTTTTATTGATGATGCTTGCAAAATGTCTGAGTTTTTCCTCTTTTTCTGGAGCAAGAATGTCTCTGTCTCACAGTCTTAGCGTTTGTTTGTTTGTTTACTTACTTCTTGACTTAAATTACTTAATTTATTTCTCAAGTGCCCAGCCCAAACCACACTAAAATCTTGCTGACTTCTTAGAACCAATGTGAAGTTCGCCAAAGAAAGACTCTCATTGGTCTAGCTTGATTATTTGTCCTCTCTGGGTCTAATCCGCTGTGTCAGAGGGGCAGAGTCACAGCTGGTACAGACAAGGCAGTTGGGAACCCACATTGATGAACAAGGGAGGTGATCAATGTGAGGTAGGAAAATACCTCAAAAAGGATCTTCAACAAACACCGAAGGAGTGCCTGTGCCATTTAACATTCCCGATAATCGGGGCATGGGTGCCGATCTCCGAGAGTAAAATCTACAACCCTCTTTTATCTTAGCAAGGCAGACTTTAAAAATATCCTTCCATTGGCAGAGATTTTTAAGGACCTGAGGGATAAATGACTGTCAAAAATGAATATCTGATACCCAAACTGCCAGTGCTTTTGATGTGAAAGTCAGAAGGCATCTTAATGTAACACCCAGGATGCCTACAACAAGCTCAGACTTACTAAGGATGAAAGATGCAGGACATATTCATGGGGGAATGCAAGCCTGGAAGACGTGGGGGGAATGGCAGACCAAAGGGAGAGAAGAACATACAGAGAGCCACCCCAAGAAATAATATTTGGGTTTTAAAACTTATACCAGCTCAAACAATGAAGTATAGGATATTCTAAGAGAAATCAAAAGAAATATCATGTGACTTTCAATAGTCTGTCAAGAGCAAGAAGATAGAGAAGGAAGAGGACAACTGTCTCTTGGATCTAAGTAAGCAATGCCAACAGATGTCAGAGAAAACTCAGCTTGGCTTAATCTCTTAGATTTTCATTTTCTCTGTCAAGGAAAAAGAAGAACCTCGTTGGAACTAAACTGGATGTCCCAGGCAAGTCTCCTTGAGTTGAAAGAACCTATCCAAGCTGGCTAAGAACAGGTGGTTAAAGGGATACTACAAAAATGTCACAGAATTGAAGGAGTGGAAACAAAACACAGCCAGATCTTAGGAAACTAGGAACATGGGTAACAAAAAAAAAAAGAGCGCCCTCTCCAGGTCTCAGGGGAAAGTGCCTTATTCAGTGATTTCAACCTGTTGGACCCAAGTCTCTCTTTTTATAGAAAATATTTTTGCAACATCTGTTTTCTTATCTTAAAATGAACTTCACAGATAACATAACCTATCTAAACACTAATTCAAAATGAAATTAGTATAATGCCCTAACGGAAATATGAAAGGGGGTGGTAAGGGATGTAATTTATCTAGAATAGAAAGTAAGATAGAGCATAATCTCTAAATGTTAAGACAGGGAAAGAAAAATGAAGTGGCCATGCATTTGTAGAATCACCATGAAAGCGTCAATTTCAAATCTAAACTGATATGGTCAGATTGTACTACCACCATGATTTTCCAAAAGGGTGAGTCTTCTAGTTATCAATTGCAAGATAACAAATCAACACTCAGTGACCCCAAACCGATCCTTCATGATGTTTCTAGATCCTGTGAGTCAGGAATTCAGGAGGTGCACAGAAAGAATGGCTCTTTGCTGCTCTATGATATCTGGGTCCTCAATGGGGAGGACTCCCGGGGGCTGGCCCCGGAACAGGTGAAGCTGGAAGAACCCCTCTCAGGTTGGCTATACTTCACTCACTTGCCTGGACCTAGGTCAAGAGGTCAAGGACAGGACTGCCTACAGGGGGTTATCAGGCTTGGTGATCTCAGGGTGTTCAGACTTCTTACATGGCAATCAGGGCTCGAAGGACCAGTGTCCCGGGAGATGCCACGTGGGCGTTTACAACTTTCAAGGCTTGAAAGTCACACAGCATCAGTTCTGCCATATTCTTGATCAAAGCAGTCATACGGGGTGGGGGTAGACAGTGGGGAGGGTATGAGTATGGAGATCCCACTTGTGGATGGGAAGAGCGTCTAAGAGTTTGCAGCTATATTTGAAACAACTGTGGTGACTGACTCTTAGCAAATGCCCAACAGAACAAACTGTGGAAGTTCTTTGGTTTATACAGTAGATACTTTCCTGGAAAATTCAGTATGTGTTAAAACCTTGTAAACAGCGTGTTCGTGTGTATGTGATGTGTAGTTAGATTCTAGCCCTGAGCTTTATACACATTGGCTAGCAGGAGTTTTGAAATTCCTGTGGGACACAGGATGCTCCTTGGTTATATATAATCCTCCCGTACAGTAAAGGATGCTCAGTATGCTTAGCCTTTGCCCACTAAATGCCAGTGCTGCCCACACTGGTCATTGTCTCTCCCCTGCAGACTGGTTCCCTCTGCTTACACAGTGCGTCACCTGTAGATCAAAATGGCGGTCTCAGCCACGCATATGTAAGCCTTTTAGCTTCTCTCTTCGACTCAGCTGGATGATGATGATGGTGATGGTATTGGTGATAATGGTGATGTTGATGATGATGTTGATATTGATGATAGTGCTGCTGCTGGTGATGATGACACTCTTGATATTGGCTATCATGGTGACGGGGATGATGACGATGGTGATGACAATGAAACCAGTGGTTCATATTACCAAATACTCATGTTTTGCCAGGGATTATGTTATGCACCATCTCCCTGTACGCTGACCACAACCAAAAAAGTGACTATCACTGTCTTTGTTTATCACTTGAGGAAACCGAGGCTGATAAAGTGTAAGTAACTTGAACAAGATCACAAAGCAAGAAATTGGAGAACCAAGAAGTTCATTTTTTCTCCCAGGCCTTTGGACAGCTTCCGATGACATTGTGACTCCATCCAATTAGCGTTGGCTGAGGGGAGAGAAGAAGTGTTGTGTATGTAATTGGGAACATTTCCCTCTGAAGAGGCTGTGGGCGGGCAGGCACCATGATCAACGTCTCCAGTACAAGGAACAATAGGAAATCGAAGCTCAAAATAGATGTGGAAATTGTAAAAGAACATTATTAGCCTGCTCTTCTGGCCCAGATAAATTACCTCCCAAACTCTGAGAGAAGATGGCAGAATCACTATCAGTAATCTTTGTGAATCCTGGGGAGCAAAGTGAGCATAGTTCTAATACTGAACAAAAGGAAGAGTGTGGAGCCTTTAAACTTCAGCCGGATGCAAAATTCTAGATCATGTAGTGAGACGGGAGACATCCAGATACCCGATGGTTTATTCATTGTTACCTGGAGAGGTATCTGCCTTCTTTTCTCCGTACCATTAGGGAGACCAGGTGTTCCTGCCTTGACCACCCTCCTTGTCTCTACTGGTCCACATTCCCAGAACTGTACTCAGGATGTTATCCGTGGGACTCACAGAACCACTCAGTTACATGTAATGGGAGCACTTTGAAGATCTGTGATTCAACTGAAGAAAACCCTAAGTCTTAGAAATGTTTTATGTACCCGTACATCTGCTAATGAGTTGCCTTCATTTAGAAAGAAAATAGCCTATAAACTCTATTCGTATGGTCTTTAAAAAATGGGAAAAATAAAATTGCACCATGAACTGTAAAAGACAAGGAAGAAAAATAGCTTGCCATTCCGTAATTTAATTACAACCAACTGGAGTTCTCTCTTCTTAGCTTTTTTTTTTTTTTAAAAAACAAAAACAAAAACAAAAAATCCCAAATTTATAATATAAATTTTTTTGGCACATATCGTATCGTGCTTTAACATTGCATATATGTTTTATAAAAGTGTGTTTATAAAAGCCTTTGAGTGCTTCTTGGAAATATAACAGCATTTTTAGAATGAAGTGTTATTGAGGTGTTGTTCTCCAAATTAAAAAAACAACAGCCTGCATATAACATATTTTATGCGCATGTAACATATTTTATGTAAAAATATGGTCATATTGGTGGGGGGAAATGCGAAAGATGAACAGATGTAAAGAAAATTCATACTCCTGTTTGCTTTCGGACCATTGATTCTATGGCAAACAATGTCTCTAATGTTTTATGTTTTCCTTGAATGGTATTTTCACAACATATATGATATCTCATCCACACAAATGCCCTTGTATGATGTCCTTCGGCATATCTCACTAGTCATTTGGACCCTTTCAGGACCCAAACCCTGGACAGGAATCAAGCACTCGAGGCACACCAACCTTAGTTTCTGGGATTTCCTGCCCAGGGGAACCTAGTGTCATTATTTTAAAGAAACTTCCATCCCGAAAGGTGTTCTGAAAAATGGAGTATCTGTCCAAGGAGCATCAGATTCCCATAGATGCAGGAGGACCCCTTCGGTCCATCTGGTCCATCAACCTGCCTCCAGCAGAGTTGGATGCAAACTGCCCCGTGCAAGTGAGTGGGTTTCCTAAATTCTTTCCAGCTCTGGTCTTCTTCTAGACCAACAATGTCCACTGGAACATCACACAATGATGGAAATATGCTATGTCTGTTCTAATTTGGTAACCACTAAATTCATGGGGATTTTGAATACTTAAGGTGTGACTATTATGGCCAAAGAATTGGCTTTTCAATTTAATTAATTTAAATGTAATAGGCTCATGTGGCTAGTAGCTACTTATATTGACCTATTGGCTATACAGTTCTAGAAATTTTGCAAAAAAAAAAAAAATGCAAACAAAACCAACCACTCCCTTTCCCCAACAACAACAACAACAAACCACCCACAAAAACACAAAAAAACCCGGAGGTGAATATAATCAGAGTTCAGTCTGAGTTGAATAAAACTTCTAGGATTACTTGAAAAGTTTCCAATTACAAGAAACTAGTAATACTTGAAATAAACTCTACCATTTATTAGGCACTGTTTAGGGGCCAGGTAAGGTGTGAGCTAAAAGCTTTGGCAGTATTCTTTTATTTTATTACTTTATTTAACCCTCATAACATCCTTATGAGGTAAGTATTATTGTCTGCACCCACCTTTTTTATTTGCAGATTAAAAAAACCCCAAAAACCAGTGGCTTGGAAAGATTAAGACCACAGCTTGTTCTTGGCAGAGGGCAACTTTGAACTCAAGCCTGAGCCCAGTGCTTGTGTGTCGTGTTTCATATTCTTCTTAAATGCCTTGTCAAAATTCACACTTCCTTCTAACCAAAAATTCAAAAGGCCCCACTGACTGGATAAAACAAAGGTTTTTTTCTGGAAAGTGCCATTTTCATATGAGACTCTCTTTTAAGATTCTAGGTTCTGTCTTAGGTGACCCTAAGACACTGAATCTGTAACTGCCTGAAATGTCTCCTAGCCCCTTGGTTGCCCACTTTCCCCAGTCCAAAAGTCATAAAAATAATTCATGGGCTTCTGAGGTGCTAGAAGATATTGCTTTTGCCTTTCGTCTCATCACATGACAGTCTGATTTAGTGGTACATCACCAGCTATGGTCTCAAAGATGTTCATGCATAAAGACATTACACTAGTAACTAGCAGACTAGTTAATTTATCTTTGGAACCTCTGTTTTGTCATCAGTAAAATGGGCATAATAGTAATTCCCACGTCAGGGGTCCCTTTCCATGGATCAGCGAAAGAGTGTATTTGAAGTGTGACTATTAAGGCTGGTGTTATTATCATTACTCTCTACCCTCTTCCGTTCATGCTGGGTTGATGGATTTCTTACCTGATTTTTACTATGAGGGAAAAGAGAAAATGGCAATAAAAAGTACATGGATTGAAACCAACAAGATGACTTATCAAATGACTTCTCCCTTCTGAGAGGCAGATACATTAACAAAATGCACACAGGAGGCTCTGAGATGTTTTTTCTCCCCAGCATGGCTTAGATTCTTGACTATTTAATACTTACCTTTGGCTTGTAACTGTCTATACTGCTATGATATGGAAAATATAAAGAAAGGTCACATAGTAGGTTAGAAACAGCCTATGGCAGGACCAAAAAGCCTGGGTTTGACTCCCAACTCTGTGGTCTCATACAAATTACTTGAATTCTCACGTGATCCACTTATTAGATGAAGAATTTAAACTCCAAGAATTCTCACATGTTACCTGGTTATATTGCTGGTTTTCAGTGTCCAGTGCCCTAACCATGACTCAGAAACTACTTTATCAACAGCCATTTAGTTACATCTGGGTAAGTTTAAGGTGATGCTAGCTACCGTAATAGATAATGTTCCAAATCTGACTGGCTAGCATGGCCAGAGTATATTTCTCATGCATGTAAATTCTGAACAGGTGCCCCTGATGAGCGGATAGCTCCCCTCCAAGTTGTGACTCAGGGATCCAGGCTCCCCTTGTCTTGTGATCTTGCAGTCATCAGTACGCGCTACAAGGGTGCCAGCTTAGGGGGTCTGGAGGCTGGCTTGTGGAGGTTATTTGGGCTGGGCCTGCTAGCGGCACAGATCACTTCACTCACATTCCTCCGGTAGAAGTCAGGCTCACCAGCACACCTAACTGCAAGGGAGGCTGGGAAGGTAGTCTGGCTGGGTGCTCAGGAGGAAGAGGTCATGAGTGTGGTAGACATCTTCTCATCCATGTTAGAGGATTGGTACTGATGCACAAGGTGTCTCTTATTACCGTCAAAAGCAGTGAAACTTGAAGTTTTAGATAGTTGGGTGGCTGGGCGTATGTGTGTCTGCGGGGGGGCTTGGGGTTATGACATTTCTGTTAACTTTTTGAAATATTGAAACTAGTTCGTGAATTATTTTCTCATTCCTCTAGATTCTGAAGTCTCAGCTTCTTGGCAAAGCGTGGAGAAGCTCCATTCCTCTGTTGCTAGTGCCTGGTACCAAGGACACAAAGACCCTACCCCCACTTTCTGGGTTCTTAGGGATCTGGAGGGGAAGACTTGAGCTCCCCCTAGAGGCCAGCAAGGTCCCTTCCATTTCTGGTTCTCTGACAGGCTCTCTTTGAGCTGCTTACTGTGCAGTGCCTTATTCTAATTGATAGAAGGCTTAGATACAAGGGTCCCTTAGCTATTACAGGATCTAAAGCATTTCTCTGTGGCCAAGAGGAGCGTTGCATATCGTCCCAATTTTTTGTGTCCTCCTGCTAGGTTTTCTTCACCGCTGTTTGACTTTTTTCTCTTATAATTACTGCTTTTATTAATTTACTTTCATAGTACATCTAGTTTCAAGGAAACGAGTATTTTAAAATAAAAAAATAATATGTGAATTTCTCAAGATTCATATCCATTGCAAGGAAAAGCTGGGTAACAAGACAATGATGTCACATGCAAATGTGTTCACCATTTTTAGGGTAAAGAATTTTTATTAAAAAATAAAGGAGGGCGCCTGGGTGGCTCAGTGGGTTAAAGCCTCTGCTTTCGGCTCAGGTCATGATCTCAGGGTTCTGGGATCGAGGCCTGCATCGGGCTCCCTGCTCAGTGGGGAGCCTGCTTCCCCCTCTCTCTGCCTGCCTCTCTGCCTACTTGTGATCTGATCTCTCTCTCTCTGTCAAATAAATAAATAAAATCTTAAAAAAATAAAGGAAAAAGAATGAGGTTTGTTTCATATTTGGAATATCTTCTTTTTTCCCTATAATTTTAATAGCATTGTCCAAGTTTTATTTTTCTTTTCTTTTCTTTTTAAGATTTTATCTATTTGAGAGGGAAAGAGAGAGAGAGAGAGAGCATGAGCAGGAGGAAGAGCAGAGGGAGAGGGAGAAGCAGGTTCCCCACAGAGCAGAGAGCTTGAGCGAGCTCGATCCTAGAATCCTGGCATCATGATGTGAGCTGAGGGCAGACCCTCAACTGACTGAGCCATCCCGGCTCCCCAGCATCGCCTGAGTTTTGACGGTGCTAGTACGCAGCAGACAGTAGTGGCCCTTGCGGTGTCGCCTGCATTCCACAAGACCACTTCTCTGAGTCTTAGGAGTCTCCTGTGTAAAATGACAATGGTCACACTTGGTTACTAAATCCTACATCGATCGTGTTGAAGATGAGATGAAGTCTGTTATAAAGCATGTGGCAGGAGTGCCTGGCACGTGGTGGGGGCTTCCTCGCCCTTCTTCTGTGACTAGTAGAACTACAGAGCCCAAACAGGCTGATTCTCTGTGTTCAAAGTTTTTCCATTCCGGTGGAGGACCCCGAGGCAGGAACCTCAGTCCTGTTGGGCAGCATTCTTAATAATACAGATGCATAACCGTGTGCCCAACTTCCATGCTTCTGAAATTACTGGTCAGAAGGCCGTCATGGAGTGTCTTTTTTTTTTTTTAAGATTTTTATTTTATTTATTTGACACAGAGAGATCAGATCACAAGTAGGGGGAGAGGCAGGCAGAGAGAGAGGAGGAAGCCGCCTCCCCGCTGAGCAGGGAGCCCGATGTGGGGCTCCATTCCAGGACCCTGAGATCATGACCTGATCTGAAGGCAGAGGCTTTAACCCACTGAGCCACCCAGGCGCCCCGGAGTGCCTTTTGTATGCAGATTCCTTCCCGCTTGCTCTGCCAAAACAGAAAATAAATTGAAGACATGGTTCCTGACCTTCAGGAGCCTCAAAGGCTCCCACAGGTGAAGAGTGTTTGAGAAAATGCCTAAGTAATTTACAAATTGAACTTGAAGAGCTGGGTGGGGGTGGGGGGAGGAGATGTGGGCGGGGCACGGAGAGCGGAGTAAGGCACCCATTGTCGGAATAAACCCCCATGGACCAAACAAAGTTCGTGCCAGACTCAGCAGGTGATAGATGTGAATTCACGTCCTCAAAAGAAAGCTGTTGGAAAGAGTGCTCACGTTCCCTTCCAGCAAGCCTGTTTGGTGGTGTGTACCCAGAGGTTTTAAAAGGGGAATCTTTTCTGTGGAAGGAATCCTCATGATGGACAAAGTCCATTGCTGGTGGAGTTAAAATGGGCCAGCCGCTTTAGAAAATAGCGGGGCAGTTCCTCAAAATGTCCAACACCTAGTTACACCTAAGCGAAGGTCAACGTTCCCATGCTGAATTTGTGTACAAATGTTCGTAACAGCATTATTCCTAGTAGCCCCAATGTGGAAGCGTGCCAGTGTTTCCGTCAGTTGACGAGTGGATACATCATGTGTGTTATTTGTACAGTGGAATATTATCTGATCAGAAAAAGGAACAGAGTACTACAACATGGATGAGCCTTGTAAACATCTTATTAAGTAAAAGGAGCCAGTTGCAAAAGGCCACATAGTTCATGATTCCATTCCCATCAGATGTCCACGGTAGGCAAGTGTGTAGAGACTGAAAGTAGATCAGTGTCTGCTAGGGGGTGGGGAATGGGGGCATGGGGAGTTTCTGCTAGTGGGTACGGGGTTTTGGGGGGGACGATAAAAATGTTCTAAAATTGGATGGTGGGGATTGGCGGAGGACTCTGACTATCCTGAAAACCTCTGAAGTGTATACTTTACAAGGGTGAGTTTTATGGTATGTGAATTATGTATCAATAAAGCTGTTATAAAAAATAGGAAGTTTTATGCACAAAGTCATGCCTTTTTTTCCTAAGGGTGGAACATTGGAAACAATCTAAATGTCAACCACAGAGGAAATAAAATGGTATGGCCACTGGATGGACTCTTAGCCATCCATTTAAAGAATTTTTTTAACTTAATGCGAGAGTCCCTTCTGAAGATTCTTCAGAGTCTTTCCTGAACATGTGCCACTTCACGGTGACTCCATCTCTTTCTGAGCACCTCTCCACGCACTCACAGGGACAGCTTCTTGGGTCTTACTTTGTTTTGGTCTGTTTTGGCTCTGGTTTCCTTCCCATGCTACCTGGGACTCTCTTTTCAGTGAGCAAAACTCTACTAGCATTGCTATTCTACCTGCAGGAGAAAAGATATCTGTGTAATGTTATCCTAAAAAGTAACACAGAACCTTCCCCCTTAATTTTCTAGTATACTATGGTGTATTCGTTTGCTGGGGCTACTGGAACAACTGGGGGGCTTAACCAACTGGAATTTATTGTCTCCCAGTCTGGAGGCTGGAAGTCCAAGATCAAGGTGTCAGCAGGGTTGGTTTCTTGAAGGCTACGTCCTTGGGTTGTGGGTGGCTATCTTCTCCCTGTGTCCATGTCCTCACATGGTCCTACCTGTGTCTCCATGTCCCTCTTCTTACAGAGACACTATTCCTGTTAGATTAGGGCCTCCCCCAATGACCTCATTGTACCTTAATCACCTCTTTAAAGACCATGACTCCAAATATAGCCACATTCTCTGATCCTAGAGGTGAGGTCTTCAACATGTGAATTTTTGGAGAACACAATTCAGCCCATAACAAGTGGAGACAGAAATCCCACTTTACAAAGATAATTTGGGGTACCTAGGTCGCTCAGTCAAACATCTGGCTCTTGATTTCGGCTCAGGTCATGCATGATCTCAGGATTGTAAGATCAAGCCCTGTGCTGGCCGAGGAGCCTGCTTGAGAGTCTCTCCCTTTCCCGTTGCCCCTCCCTGACTCCCTCTCTTAAAAAAAAATAATTTCTTAAGATATAGGGGAAATGGGAAGAAAGTACTACAAAGGTGATCATTTGCCCCTCCTACCCTCCGTCACACCAGTCCTAGGACTTTTAGGCTCTAGCTCCTTCCCCACTTCCATTTTGCTTTCGTGAGGGTTTGGGGAGGGGGAGGTGTGGAGAGCCTGCCATTACCACTGAAGAGTTCAGGTCTTTCCATGCCTAAGAATAAAGGCCCAGCCGATTCCCAGAACCCAAGAGAGAAGGGAGGGTTTACGCCTTCTTCCTAGTCCAGAATCTGTCCCCTCAGACTTCCTTGTCTGCAGGACAACTGACCTCTAGTGAAAATAACTAGGAAGAGATTCTCTCTCTGTCCCTCCCCACAAGGCTGTGGCTGCCCTCAATTCATTCCCCCAGATACAGGTTGCTTGAAGCATTGGATGAAAACCATGTCAGCTTCCTCTAGCCCCCTTTCAGGCACTTTTCATCGAAGGCTCAACATTTTGGGGCTAACCCTACCCACTGTCATATTTTATAATGAGTAGGTATAACACAAGGAAGTGTTGTTGAATTAATGGGAAAGAAACAAAAAACAATCATATATAAACAGCAAAAATAAACTAATCTATGGGGGGATGTCTGAATTAAAGACACCGAAGTTTGTCAGAAAATACTTTCTTTTATCTTGTACTATTTTTTCTAATAAATAAATACTGAGTGGGTCCCTCTTTGAGGTTCATTTTTAGGGAGAGCAGGTGGGGATGGAATACGTTTGAAGAGAGCAGGAGACCTTTAACGTCTCACTCACTGATACTCAGGAGTTGTTCCTTCCTTCTCCTAAAGTGAAAAGTGGGTTCAGGAGAGAAGAAACACAGAGGAAGAAAATGTTAATGAATCTCTGGACTGTTCTAGACTGAAGGGCCAGCATATTTTCCCATTAACATGATCGTTACCGGCCGAGGAGCAGCGAGGCCCCGAGAGCCCCCGAGTACCAATTGCTTGGGAAACTAATTGCAAGGAGCTCTGACCTTTTGCTTTAAATCATCTGCAAGTCCCAGGGAATCATTCCAGCCATCCACCAGTCCTTGGCCCCTTTCATTTCCAAATCCATGTCGAGAGCTCAGTTTGCAGAAACTCTTCTCTGAATATCTTTAATTTAGTGATGCCCTTTTCCTGGCAGTGAACGAGAACACTCTGTTATCATGCAGTATAAATCACCCCCGAATGTGCTAGAGCAAATGGCTACAGAATGGATTGGCATAATCAGTAGAATAATTCAAGCAGATAATTCATTCCACAAACATTTATTAAGTACCTACTAAGTGTGAGGCCATGAGGACATGAAGAAGAATGCCACACCCGGGGCTTCACATCACGCTCCTGGTAGCTCACGCATCGTGGGAGACCACCAACCATGTGGGGTCCGTGTAAACATCAGCGATGAGGTCGGGAAGCCCAGCAGGGACCCAGTCGCATGCATACAGGCTGTGCGCACCCCGGCTGTGGGAATGGATTCCGCCCCAAACAGTTATGTTGTTGCTGTTTTTTTTTTTTCCTTCCAACTTCTAAAGTTGGATACTGAGCTCATTAATTTTTGGCCTTTCTTCTTTTCTAACATGCAAAATTAAAGCTCGACAGCCCTCTCTTTAGCTACCTCCATATTTTTTTTTTAATTGTATTTTTAGCAGCTTTATTGAGATGGAATTCACATGCCACACAGTGGACCCATTTAAAGCATTCAATTCAGTGGTGTTCAGTGTGTCCCTAGAGTTAAGCAGGCGTCACCACCCTCAAGAGACTGCCAGCCCCTGAAGGATGAAATGAGATGATATGTCCAAAGCATTAGACTTGCGGCAGGACACCTTGTAGACATTTCTCTGCTGGTGGTTTCTCTTGTTGCTGCGGTTGGGGCTGGGGACAGTGTCATGGGAGGCAGAAAGGACAGGGTGACTGAGCCAAAATGGAGGGGAAAGGAGCCCGGGGGCCCCACTGCCTGGGTATCCTTACCAGATGGGAGAGACAGACTGTCCTTCTTCATAGCTAGTGCATGATTTTCCAGCCCCAATATCAAGCCAACGAACATGACTCGACAGGAGCCATTTGGGACCAATTTGTGTGGGTTAAATTCAAAACTGCATATTATTAGGCCTGGCCGTCACACACACCGACATGTTAACAAACAAACAATAACACACTTCTGAGACGAATGGTCGGGAAGCTAAATTTAGCTCCTCTTAGTCCTTCCGGCTGTCCTTCCGGATGCCTCTCATTTGCAAAAGCCCTACAGCTGGTGCGAGGGTGCCGGCCAAGTGCAGCAGGGACCTCTTGTACCACACGGAGGCTCCGAAGTATTGCAGTCCTAGGGTGGGGGGAGGGAAGGATAGGGGATCTGGACCCTTCCAACTTCAGTGTTATTTTTAGAGTGTTTGCACGTGTCTGCATCCCCAGGACAAACACCACTCTCGCATTTGTTACCCTGGGCAGAGGACCAGTGTGTAATCCAGGCTGACCGTTTGCTTTGAATGGCCAACAGGCTCTTGAAGCACTCAGTTCTCCGTGTGCCCAGGTGGGTGAGGGCTCTGTGATTTCAATTGCTTTCATGTTGGATGAAGACTTGGGCTGTGATTTCACAGATTCTCTTGGCATTTCAAATTAATGGTTCCATCTCTCTTTTTCTGGTGCTGAATTGCTGAACTGTGTGTTCTCCAATACAAAAAAATTTTTTGACAAAGCCAAAAACGCCCTATTTTCAGTAAATCATGCTTTTCTTTCCCACTTCAATAGAGCGATCAGTCATATGCTGTAATGGACAAGGACAGAGATAATACCTTGACTCTAGTTTTCAGCAAATTAGGGGGCACCTGGGTGGCTCAGTCAGTTAAGCATCTGCCTTCAACTCAGGTTATGAACCCAGGGTCCTGGGATCGAGCCCTACATCGGGCTCCCTGGTCAGCTGGGAGTCTGCTTCTCCCTCTCCTTCTGTGCTCTCACACTCTCTCTCAAGTAAATAAACACAACTTATAAAAAACAGCATTTTAAAATTGTTCTTGTGTCCCGTGCTGCCACCCTGGAAGTCCTCAAGGAGGAAGTTGGTTCACAGGGTGTCATTTTCTCCATGTCTTTGCTGCCAGCTCTCTAAACACTCTGAGCTCAGGAACCTGAAATCTAAAAAGGAAACTAAGGAGTTCAAATTGACTATTTTTTCTTGGTGGTGAATTAGAAACATAAGTCAGGGCTCTTGAGACTGCCTAAGGGTGGTTTCACTCCCTCCAGGATATTTGCCTGGAGGTGGGGTGGGCATTCCTGGCACCAGGTGGGTGGAGGACCGGAGCCCTGACCAAGCATGGTACGTGCTCAGCACGCCCACAATGCCCCTTGCCCTCCAACAGAAAATTCTTGAGCCCCAGACGTCACAGGCGCTTAGGCTGAGGCTGGGTTGTATGTGTGGTGGAGGTAACAGCGGTGGAGATCTGGGCCAGGGGCTGTGATTGGTGGCTTGCCCTCCTGTGTGTCAGAGCCTCGTCTGATGAGTCCTGGGCTCACAGACGGGCATCATGGCCCCGATCAGAGCACGTGCTATGAGTAGGAGAGGGGTGGGCCCAAGAGCAAGGCGAAAGGCACAGATCCTCATTATTTTAGAAGCAGGTTACCAGCCCCACCCTCTGCTTTCACCTACTTGGCTCCTCTTTCTGTTCCTCCTGGGGATGCAGGGAGGGATGATGACATGTGGCAGGCCCAAGGAGCCCCTAGCAAAGGAGTAACTGGGCTTCTGAAGCCCCCCCAAGACTCCTACTGCTGTTGCAAGGACCTGCTTCATCAGCACGCATGAACACGGCCACCTCAGAAGGCTGTCTTTCTGCTACTTTGAGATCCATCTCTCTTGATCCTATTGTCCCTATCTGGGGTCTCAGAATCCTTCCTGGACACACGTGTTATGTGTCATCTCTTTCTGTCTCTATCTATACCAGGTTATGGAATCTCCTTTTGCTGGGGCCAGCTTTGTGGGATTCAGGAATGCTCCATGTTTGTTGACTAAGGGGCATTCCAGGGGCAGGTCTCCTGTGGATTCCCACTTGATGAGTTCACATCCCTGCTACACCAAGACTGAGGGTACGACCTGCAGCAAAAATTTGTTTTAACTTCTCTGAGCCTTCATGGTCTCATCTATAAAGTGGGGATCACAGTGGTACCCCCTTTATAACATGGGTATGGAAGTTAAATGAAATAATAAATGTCAGGTGTTTAGCCAGAGTGCTGGCTACATGGAGGAGGATATAGAAGACATTGTATTGGTCCTGTCACACTCTTCATCTTGTTGACTGCCCCAGCATCCTTGGGCTGGATGGTCTTTTGTCCCCCTCATTTGGCAGACACAGAAAGCAACACCCAGAGAGGTCACTTGTCTAGGAAGTGAAGAACTGGGACTAGAACCCAAGGCTCTAGTTTCTATTATGCCGTGGGCTTTGCTACACAGCTTGGCTATTATCTCTTTGAAGGTGCAAATGCTATGTGATCCAGCAATCCCAGTTCTGGGCATCTGTCCAAAAGAATTGAAATCAGGATCTCAAAGAGCTGTCTGCTCTCCCATGTTTATTACGGTATTATTCACAATAGCCATGATATAGTAATGAGCTGTGTCCATCAGCAGATGAATGGATAAAGAAAATATGGTATGTACACACGATGGAATATTATTCAGCCTTAAAAAGAAGAAAATCCTGCCATTTGAGACAACGTGGATGAACCTGAAGGTCATTATTGTTAAGTGAAATAAGATGATCACGGAAGGGAAAATCCTACAGAATTTCACCTATATGAAGTGTCTAGAATAGTCCAGCTTATAGAAGCAGAGAATCCAACAGTAAGTGCCAGGGGCTGGGAGAGGAGGAAATGGGGAGTTTTAAATGTTCAGTGAGTATGAAGTCTCATTTATGCAAGGTGAGTCAGTTCTAGAGCTCTGCCTTGCAATGCAGTGGCTAGAGTTGACAATAGGTATTGTACACTTTGCAATTTAAGAGGGTAGTTCTCGTGTTAAGTGTTGTTGCCACAGAAAAACAAAAGCAAAACAAAGCAAAAAATCCAAAAGTCACTCAAGGAAACTCTGGGAGGTATTAGATAAGTCTCTTCCCCTGACTGTGGGGATGGCATCATGGGAGTCTGCAGATATCCAAATTCATCAAATAGTGCACATGCGCAGTTCTTTGTATATCAGCCATGCCTCAAGAGAGCTGCTTAAAAAAAAAAAAAAAAAGAGCGACTAGGTGGCCATCCCCTCCCTTAGCTTCAAGGGCACTGGGAGTCCTGGCTGCCGTCTCTGACCTCCCTCAGCAGTGAGAGTCCTTCTCCTACTGTCCTGAAATCCCCTTGTTATCTCTTCTGGGTTCTAGCACTGAAGGCACCTCTTAAATGTACAATGTATTTGGAAGACAGAAGTAGATATGACATAGTACTAATAAATATTGTTAATAAAAGTAGTTAGCACTCATTTCTTCACCAAGTCATTCTTGCATGTCTACTGTGAGCCCGCGATTGGGCTGCCCCTTCTTGTGCTCTAACTCACGGAATCCTTCCCATGTGTGTGTGTGCACACGTGTGCACATGTGTGCTTGGGAGGATGGGTCTTGCCAGTCTTCCCATGTTACAGATGAGGAAAGAGAGGCTTAGAGACAGATTTGATCAAGACCATAATGGATGGGCGGGGGAGGGGAGTACTTTAGAAGCAGGAAAGGAGTAAAGTGGGCTGTGAGAGAGACTTTGAGTTCCTGGCAAATGTCAGAAAATAGAACTTGCTTTTCTTAACACCAGTCTTTTAAAGGTAATCCAACTTTTTGAAAGCATTGTGTGATATTTGCTTTTAGTATCCATCCCCTCCCAACCCCCTGCCTCCAACGTGTGCCACACCCTCCTTACTCGTGGACAGCGGTTGGAAATCTTACACAAAGCAGCTGCAAGGAGGCCCCACAATTGTTTGCACAAATCATTTGTCTAATTTGACTCTGCCCTATTCTCTGACCCGTTACTGCATGAAGCATCATCTTAACGATGCTTTCCAGAAACTGTAGCCTGAGCCCACATTTTCCTTTGGCCAGAATGCTCCAATTTTCCCTGAAGATACATCATATTCCTGCACTTAAAGTTCATCTTCAATAGCAGAGAAGGCAATGAACCCAGAGATTGTAGACTTTCCAACCAAGAGGAGAATTACACTGATAAACAGGTTATGCCTCCGTTTATAGCTGCCAGTTGTGAAAAATGGTTAACAGATGGAAGAAAACATGGAAACCAGCATATGAAGCAAGAAGCCAAACTCCGGTTGTCTGAAGTTCTCTCGAGGGGAAGCCCAGCCAGTGGAATAAAGAACTTGCGTGAGAATTGCCTTCCAGTGTATGTGGTCACCATTCAAGGAGAAAAGAAAAGAAAAAAAAAAAAGAACCCTGAAAATACAGAACCCTAAGGGAAAAAAAGAAAACACTGAAAACATTTATGTATTTATTCAAACAACAGGTATTTACTGAGTGCCCGCTTTGTGCCAACTGGGACTATAACACTGAACAAAAGAGTCTAAGTCCCTGCTCTGTAGGACTTGCATTTGGGTGGGGAGATGAGGGAACAGAAATCTAGAAATTAAGGCGTACAATTTCAAGGGTGACTAGAGCTAAGAAGACCAACTAGCAACCCACAGGTGTGTGTCTGATGCCGACCAGGTACAGCTGAGGCGCGAGGCTGGCTTGAATTTGACCTGATGCTAGTTTTGTTATCCCTGTCTGGAACCTGCCTTCTCTGGCCATCTCGCCATCACGCATCCTTTCTGTACCAGACCTGCCCAGTGTAGAACACAAGCCCTTTCTCTCCACCTCCCAACACAAATACACAAAAACACCAACCACACAAAGGAGCAAAATAAAACAAAAGAATCTATCACGGAACGTGTTTATGTATGTCAGACTTTTCCGATGAATCAAGGTCACAGTGGAGGCCCCTTGAGAGCAGCATGTGGCCGACAGCCCCAAACTGGACATCAGCCCCAAGTCCTCCAGGCACAACCCCCCACCACCATGGGCCTCCTGCCTCATTGATCAAAAAAATCCCTCCTCCAACTCCCGCCAAATGGCCATCATACAAATATCGTGCGTTTGGTTTTCCATCTAGTTCTCCTTTGTTTGAAATCATGTTTCTTCTTGAGCTCTCTCCAGAGATTCAGCCTTATTCCCATTTTGTGGGTAGCAAATTCGCTCTATCTCCTCTCGCCGCACCTGCGCACACCTGCCAAGTCAGTGATATGCTCAGTGGACCTGCAGATTCCTGAGCAGACCCTGCCCTTTCCCACAGGTGGAAGGTACATTCTCCTTCATTTATCTTTTCCTCCATGCTCTGGGAGGACGAAGAGAAGAGAACGGAGGGATTTATAGTAACATCGACAAAAACCAGTTCTCCTTCATCAAGAACATCACCGCAGTTGTGCTGGGTTCTGGGTGAGCTCCCGCCTCACCCTCACCGCTCTCGGGGTGTAGGTGGGAAAGGAAGGAAGGAAGCCTCAGATACGCTGCTAGGAATACTGTATTGGCCACCTAGGAATTTGGTAGGAGGGTAGCTCTCATGTTAAGTGTTCTTGCAACAATAAAAATAAATAAATACGTGAAAGAATCTGCCAGCTCTCTGGGCTAGTGTGCAAAGGAGCGTCCGCGGTTGTTGCTAGGGGCAACCCTCTTTATCTCTGTGTAAATTTAAGATAGGGTCTGCACTCCGTGAGAAGGGAAAGGAGTCCCTCATCTCGCTCTGGGAAGCATGGGAGAAACGTCTCATCATGCACGTCCTGAACCACGCGGGATACGGAGCCCTAACGTCCAGATGTGACAGAGGGTGGATGTCATTTGCCCTCTATCGCAAATCACATGGACACACACGGCCCAGGAGTCAGTCCAAGATGGACACGCTCCCCAAATTTGCAGTCAATCCATGTTTGTTGTTAAAATAATGGAAAGAGCCATTACACGGAGAAAAAGAAGTGTAAAACATCACCTGTGATGTGGCCATTATGGGAAAATCACCTGTGATATGACCGTTATTGGGGTACATCCTTCCATTCCTTAGGCACTTCCTCTGGGCTTGAGACACTTGTGTGTTCTGTTCCCTCCGCCTGGGGCATCTTTCCTCTGGGTCTTTGATTACCTGGCTTCTTTTCCTCATTCAGGTCATGCTCAAATGGCACTTTATCAGAAAAGCCACCTCTGGCCAACTTTATTTAAAGAAGCAACCTGCCTCCCCAGCCCCACAGGGACTCTAATCCATTATTTGGTTTTCCTACTGCATTATACATTTCACTGTCTGAAATTACCTTCCTCATTCGTCCATTATCCTGTGATTTATTCATGCGGTAACAATTTGTGAAGGCTTATTATGTGCCAAGCACTATTCTAGGTTCTGGAGACACAGCAGGGAACAGAACAGACCAAATCCCCGCCTTCCTGGAACTGACATTCTAATGGGAGGTGACAGAGAGCCAACGAAGTGACTGTGTTCTGTTGGGGTATAGAGAGTGTGGGAAGTGCATGAGGGAAACGGAAGCCGGGAAGGGGTAGGAAATGCTGGTGTGAAGTGGTTGCAGCTTTAAGCAGGGAGGTCAGGGAAGGTCTCGATGAAAAGGTGGTTTGGCAATAGGAATAGCATTCTGGGCAGAGAGAAAAGCAAGTGCAAAGGCCCTGAGGCAGGAGTAAGTGTCAGGACATTGCTAGAAAATCAAGAAGCCAGAGTGCCTGGGGCAGGGTGAGCAAGAGGAGCTGATTTCAGATAAAAAGGGAAGAAGAGGGTGAGTCAGAGGATGTAAGGCCTTGTAAGGAAGGCTATGGAGATTTTGACTTTCATTCTGAGTGCAATGGGTTCAGTTGGAGCATTTGAACAGAGGTGTGACGTGATCTGGCTTATTTTAAAAGGTGCATTCTGGCTGCTGTGTTGAGAATTGGCTGCAGGAAGTCAAGGGCTGGAGACTGTTTAGGAGGCTCTGGCCTCTACCCAGGCAAGAGAAGGGGGAGGCGGGACATGTTAATGGTCCCTGTGCACGCACACACACACACACACACACACACACGCACACGCACACACGCATACACACGCACTTTTGTAATAGAATGAACTTGCATTCATGTCATCTGTTCTCTTACTGTGCCTTTTATTTAATATGCCATCCACATCTTTCCATATCAGTAAATATGGAGCTAGATCAAATTTTAATGTGTTAGTATTATTTCCTTGCATGGATATACCATAATTCATCTAGCCAGTCTTGAATTAAACACTTCGGCAGTTCCGCCTTTTTTACTGTGATAAACAGTCCTGCACTGAGCATTCTTGAATATACATCTCCAAGCACTCACTTATCCAAGTATTTCATGGAGACAGAGTCCTAGAAATAGATTCGTTGGGTCAACATCTAAATGGCTGAAGGCTTTGGATCCATGTTGCCAAATTACCTGGAAGGAAGGGTGTACCAGGCACAGCCCATTCCCACTGTGCCTGCGTCCTCACCTGCCCCAATCCAATTTTAGATTATCACCATTTTTATTCTTTGCTAATATGATAGATTAAAATATGGTATTTTGAGGGAGATGTGGGTGGCTCAGTCAGCTAATCGTCTGCCTTCAGCTTAGGTCATGATATTGGGGTCCTGAGGTTGAGCCCTTCCTGATGGGGAGTCTGCTTCTGTCTCTCCCCTCCACCCCTGCTCATGCTCTCTCTCTCTCTCAAAAACATGAAATCTAGAAAAAATATGGCATTTTTGTTGTTATTTACTGCCATTTCATGGCTTTGCCCCTATATTATTCGGGCTACTGGCCATTTTTTTTAAATTAGTTTTTAAGAGCATTTTGTTTATCAAAGACATCGTCAAAAATGTAGATTTTTAAGGATTTTTTCACATAATCTTTTTATTTTTTAGAAATTATGAAATCTCGTATACTTGTAAAATGCAGACACACAAAAGAAATAAAGAATAAGATAAAGCAAACTTCTGTGTACTCATTACCCAGTTAAGGAATGGAGCATTTCTAATACCTCCTTTGCGTGCCCCTTCCATCCCCAGCCTAACGAATCACTCTCCCAAATTTGATGGTGGTGATTCCCTGGCTGTTCTTTCTAGTTTTAGCTAATGCATATGACTTCCTAAACAACATGGTTTTAGTTTTGCAAGGTTTTGTGCTTGGTGTAGATAAAATCATATGGTGTTTATCATCGTGATCTGCTATTTTCAAACAGTGTGATGTGAGTTTCCTCCATGTTGAAGCCAAGCTGTGGTTCACCTACTCTCCTAGTGTGAGAAGGATCAGTCATGCCTTTGACTTATATGTTCTCTTGCTGCTGGACGTGGGGGCTCTTTCTGCTGCTGTGAGTCTTTGTTGTTCGTCATTCCCAGTGCAACTGTGCAGAAATTTCTCTAGAAGTGGGATTTCTGAGCTTCAAGGAATGTATATCTTAAAATTTACTAGGTCATCCTTAATTATTTTCCAAAGTGGTTTTTACCAACTTTTATTTTGGTAAGCAATATATATGAGACTTCTAATTTGTCCACATCCTTGCCAAGATAGTCATACTTCTTATTTTTCCCCAATCTAGTATACATGAAATGGGAACAGACAAGGAACATTTTTGATTAAAAAAGAAGACCAACTCTTAGAAGAGGTAGCTAGGTAAGGAAAAAAAATGTGGATTTAAAAAGTATTTGTTAGTTCATTTTAGTGTTCCCAGAATACTAAGGAGGCAGGCAACATTTTCCTTTCCTTAAGCTGGAAGTGATCAGAACTTTTCGTTAGAAATTGAGGTAATTGTAAGGCCAGGAAAATAAGCTACCTAGGAGACAGTTTGCCGGAGGAGGTGGTTACACTGTTGAAAGGCGGAATACTCCCCTCTTTGGAGTTGTGGATAAGATCAGTGTTAGAATGCACTACGGGCGCCTGGGTGGCTCAGTGGGTTAAAGCCTCTGCTTTCGGCTCAGGTCATGATCTCAGGGTCCTGGGATCGAGGCCCGCATCGGGCTCCCTGCTCGGCGGGGAGCCTGCTTCCCCCTCTCTCTCTCTGCCTGCCTCTCTGCCTCCTTGTGATCTCTCTCCCTCTGTGAAATAAATAAATAAAATCTTTAAAAAAAAAAAAAAGAATGCACTACCAAAAAGGTAAAAGAAAACCCCGAACTAATTTCTTCTGGACCTCCATTTAAAAACATTCGATTTGCTTTGGTACAAAGAGGGAGTGGGTAGATCAATAGGTAAGAGAATGTGTTCTCATGTTCTAGGAACTTCTTGCTGATCAGTACTTAATGAAATGGAGTCATGTGAGTCGTGGGTACCATCCTGATTTAGTTTAGGTTCTTTGTATGTAGATTTCTTTGTAATGCAGTTTTACTTTGCACGTGTGACAGGTTCATGGAAAGTGAAAATTGTTCAGAATGTTCTGAAGCATTTCAGAACAACTGCTTACCTTTCTGGGGTTTTTTCTTTTTTTTTTTTTTTTTTCTGGCGACAATCCTTCCATATATCGGCGTGCCAAACATCTGGCCCACGTGTGCGGGGAACCAGCCGTGCTTGTAAAACACATTTCAGCTGGGAAGTACAGAGCCTGCTGGCAAAATGCATAAGCTAATTAGGCATGAACTCCAATGCAATCACTTCTTGTTTCTGCAAATGTAAAATGCCACTCTCAATCTATTGTGTTTTCTTCCCAGGTCGAAAAGCATCACAAATTAGTGGGGTTTGAACGCCCGTGACTTCACTGGCAAAGGTTGACTGCACAGATGCTCCGGGTTCATGGCTTCTTTATGCAACCCTTTCTGAGCGTCCTCGGGGTTTTACGTTTGGAACAACATGGTGGTGCAGGGAGAGTAACATGGTGATTGTAGACAGGAGGCGTGGGTTCTAAGGTCCTATAAATGAGTGATGTGACTTTGACCAATGTACTTTTCTTTCTCAGATGGTGCTTTCTCATTTGCAAAGTGAGGGGCTGGACATTTTCAGTAAATGTATATTTTTTAGCATTTTCTGTGTGCCAGGAGTCAAAGAAATAATAATAATAATAATATAATAATAATAATAATGCCACTCTCAATAATATGGATCATGAGCCAGGATCGTGGGCACCATCCTGATTTAGGTTAGGTTCTTTGTATGTAGATTTCTACAGTATGATTTCTACTGTATGTAGTGGCTCATGAGGATGTCCATGATTTGGAGACAAGTAACAAAGATGAGTAAGACCATTACAACATGGTGTGATGAGTGGAGAGTGTGAATGCAGCAAAATGAGCCCTAGTCCAGTTCAGAAGAAGTCAGGGAACACATCTTCAGGGGGTAACTTGGTACAGCACCTCGGAGGATAAAGAAAAAGTCAGTTGGGAGGACTGGGATTGGGGGAGCATATTACCTGACAGAAGTATCTGCAAAGGCTGGCCTTGTAAGGAAAACAATGCCCCACACACAGTACTCTTAAAACATGGCTCCCAGTTCTTTGACGTGCATCTGGGAAGGTGTGTTGTGGTGGAAATGGTGCTCTGTGAATCTAGGTCATGATCATCCTATCTTGTTCCCTGGGACTTTTGCTCTTGGAGCCTTGAGCTGACCCCAGCTATCCCAAAGGCTTAACACCGTGAAGAAGCCCCAGATGGCCACACGGAGAAGCCATGGGTAGGCTTTCTGTTTGGAAGTCTAAGCTGAGCCCAGCTTTTGTGTCCTCATGGCCTGGACACCAGACGTATATGAGCAAAGAAAGCTCAACAGGACTCTAACCTTAAAGGAGTCACGTCTTACCTGTGGGAGCCTCCGACCTCAAGAAGCACAGACAAGCTACCCCGCCATGCTCTCTCCAAGCTCCTGCCCCACAGTGTCCGTGAGCACCCAACAGTTGTTGCTTTACACCATTACGTTTTAGGGTGGTAATAAGAGCAAGGACAGGACCCTCTCAGCTCTAAAATTTAGTTATTCTGGAAAACCCAAATATACCCTCCTATTCTTCAAAAAGAAAGCTCTGAATACAAGAACTTTTGGTTTGAGGAGAAATGGTTGCAGCAATGTTGAGAAAGACACTGAATTTTCCAGAGAAAGTATAGTAAATAAGCCTAAATTGGTTTAATCACAGAAATAATTTATGGATTCACACAACTGGGAAGGTCAAAAGGTGTGACTCCCGCACATCAAGACCCAGGTGTTCAGGTGATGATTGGACTTTGATTCTGCGTTCTGCTTTGTTCTGTGTCATCGTCATTTCCAGGCAGACACTCCCCAGGTAGGGGAAGGATGGCCATGATCAGAACCCACAGCAAGAGACCATCTCTTCCCCGGACATTTTGGCACATCTCCCGGGGGGTTGACCGAAGTTCACTGGATTTGACTAGACCCCAGCTCAGATCACATACCTGCCTTTCACCTGTGACTACGGCCATGAGAAATTGGCACCCTGATTGGCCAGGCCTGGGCCACATTTCTACCTTTTGAGCCAGAAGATGTTTATGAATTCCTAACAGTTGGAAGAAATAAGGTTCTTAACTTCTTATATCCTCAGAAGGAGAAATAGATGCTCACTAAGTAAAGAAAACAGATACCACTTAGGCAGAACTTTCTTGTTCCCATTTGGTCCGACCCAATACTGCTCAGGCTTCAGAGAACGATCTCTTCTACAGGTTTCGTTAACACCAGAGCAACAAAGCAGTTAAACCCCCAGTAAAGGTGTGGAAAAATAACTCCGAGATTTCCAGTGTCGGGATTCCTCACACCCATTCCTTTTGTCGTTCTCTTTTGTGTTATTGTCCATTAATAAAGACTCCTGAATTTTAATGATGGTTTCTCTTAGGCATGCTTTCATTCAGCACTAAAAATTGAAATACCATGTCCAAATTTCCTTCCAGATGATAGTCTATTATGAAAAAGAAAATACTTAGTTTCGTGGGTCTCTTCTAATCATGACGTTTTACGCACATAATGCAGTCTAAAGCCTCCAGCTCTCCAACCATGTGTTTTTTTCCCCCACCTGTTCTTTTGCTTCAGCCTCTTCACATTGGAGCTTATCATCGACCTCGGGATGCCAGAACACGTGTGCAGATCTAGGACTTTTCCTTGGGGCCAATCAATAGAGTGGAACAAAAAGAGACCCAGTAGCAGCAAGACATTCAAAAGACACCTTATGCATTATGGATAAAAAGTGGAGACAAGACACAGAGATCTAAGGAGGGAACAAGACAGCTCACATCTTGGAAACTGTAGTATGAGAGTTCGAAGAAAAAAAAGCACATCTTCCCTCCTAACATGTTCCATGCCCCGCCATGAACTTTACTAGCAAGAAAGAAAGATCCTGGCTGTGGACTTAAATCTCATCAGTGAGAGCTATGCTTATGCGACTCATCAGCACGTAGCTCTGGGATCCTCCTCACTGCTGGGAACCCAGGATTCCACCAGGAGAAGTGACAACGCTGACATTACCATTGAAATGGGTCATGTGTAGATCTGTTATAGCCGCCATCATTTCTGTCACATGAGGCAGAGGCTCTGGTTCTTTTTTTAAGACAATAGAGTTGATTGAGACAAAAGCACCACAATCTTAGAAAGCTCTCGAGCATTCTCTTCCCCCAGGATCACCGTGTTCTTTCCATCACCTCCAGGCAGGCAAGGTACCTTCTCTCGTTGGGTGGTCTCTTCTCTGTCGTGTTGGATCATCCCTCACTCAGAAGAGGGAGAGGGTCAGAGTTGCTGTCAGAGTGGCTCAGACTCCATATTGGACATTCTGGGAGAGAGGGAAGAGAGCTGCTCTCCCTTTTCTAGGTTTTTCTTCAGCTGGGTCTGGGAAGACTTAGAAGCCCAAGCTGATCTTGGGGTGCATCCAGGAACATCCGGACACGGCCTGAAGTGGTCTCGAGGCTGTCATGAAGGTGAAGTTCAAGTTTCTTCAACTGCTGGACAGTCCAAGATAGAAAGACGGCCCAGCCTGGCCAGAGGAGCCCTGACCCCTGCACAGGGGCAGCCGTGAGAGGGAATAAAGCAGCCCCTTCCTTGTGTTTAGACTGTATATTTGTGCCTGTAGTGTCCAGTGAGATTTTATCTGAGAATGTATTTTTCAAGCTAGAAACTGTTTTCTGAGGAGCCAGATGTTCCTAACGGGTGTCTGTTCCTTCTGGTTTCCATTCAGTCACAGGGATGGGCATGGTACCCTTCATTTTATTTTCAGATCTGTTACTTCAATAGTAACAAGCTGATGGATAAATCTGGAGTTCCTACTACCAGCATGATTTGTCTATAACCAACTCTCATCACCGTGTCTTTAATGACAGGCCAGACTGTGAGTGATGGTGAATTTTTCCTGAATCTTTTTTCCAGAAAAACAAACAACAAGGAACCTTAACATAGACCACGGCCCTCTTAATTACACTGACCTCCTTCCTGTTTCTCCAATATGCCAAAGCCTGGCCTACCCCAGGGCCTTTGCTCACACTGTTCCCTCTACCTGGACCACTCCTTTCCTAGCTACTCGGGGGACTCATGCTTATCCTTCAAACATCAGTTCGAGGGTCGCCTACTCTGGTCTCTGTGGGTAGAAGCCCCAGCCCATCCTACTTCTTCTCTCTCACATTCCCCCATTTGTTTTCTTCATAACACACATAGTAAGTGTCACTATCTCATGGGTTTGTTTACTCAATGTCTGCTCATTCCACAGCCCCTGTGGGAAGGTCGAGTCTGTGAGAGCAGGTGCGTTCCCTCTCTGGTTCACCATTGTGTCTCTCCCCTGTGCCTGGCCCAGTCCTTGGTGCATAGTGTGTGCTCAGTAAACCTGCATTCAGTGAGTGAACACCTGAGCAGGGGGAAGGAACACCTGAGCAAGGTCCTGGGAGGAATGTGTCTGGACAGTGGTGCTGGTTCGCATGTCCCTGGCGTTGCTAAGGACCATTTGAGCTACTGGCTACTCTCCACGCTTTTGGTTAAGGCCCTTTGTGTGCAAACTAGGATCTGTGAGCACAGGGGACAGGTGCGTCTCTCCCCAGCTCTTTATGCCCCTCTTTCATCAAGAGTGCTTCTAGCCAAGCAGGGAGGGAGCAGACGTTCATTCAGTACCCACTGTGTGCCCAGTCCTGCGCCGGTGGGTTTGGCATGAGTGCTTACCTTGTTCACCCTCACAGCTGGTGATGGGGGGACAGTCCCTCTCCCCACTCTGCAGGTGATAGCACAGACGCTTGTAGAAGCTAGATGTCTTGGCAGGGGGCACAAAGGGGAGGTATCAGTGCCACTAGTTGGCTCAGGATTGGCACCCCCTTCCATCTGTTGCTAAAGCCTGTGCCCCTTCCACCATAACACCGCGTCTCTCCACAGGGTCTGAGTCTTCCCTCCTGGAATTTCTGAAGCTTATAAAATTTGTCATCCATGGCCCACCTGTTTTCACTGCTATGCTTTCTCGTTCCCTTTGTTTTATATTTTTTTAAAAAAGATTTTTTTTTTATTTATTTGACAGAGAGAGAGAGAGATTACAAGTAAGCAGGGAGAGAGGAGGAAGCAGGCCCTCCGCTGAGCAGGAAGCCTGATGCGGGGCTTGATTCCAGGACCCTGAGATCATGACCTGAGCTGAAGGCAGAGGCTTTAACCCACTGAGCCACTCAGGCGCCCCATCGTTCCCTTTGTTTGTAGCCAGAGCTTTCATTATTCTCTAGCTGGGTGGTCTTGGGTAGGTAACTTAACCTCTCTGAGCTGGTAACAGTACCGATTGCATATGACTATTGCAAAGATTAAAATACTTAGACAGGGGCACCTGGGTGGCTCAGTCGGTTAAGCATCTGCCTTCGGTTCAGGTCATGATCTCAGGGTCCTGGGATGGAGCCCCGCATTGGGCGCCCTGCTCCCTGGGAGGTCTGCTTCTCCCTCTCCCTCTGCTGCTCCCTCTGTTTGTGCTCTCTCTCAAATAAATAAATAAAAATCTTAAAAAAGAAATACGTAGACAAATCCTTGTGGATATTAGCCACAATAATTATTATTATATTACTATTTAGAAGAAGTAATGTTAATTGCTTCAACAGATACATCCTCGAAATCTCAAGGGCTTAACAGATAGAAGTTTATTTCCCGCTTGTCTTGCCATCGGGGCGGATCCACGGAAGGAAGGGCTTGGTTCCCCACAGACTGCCAGGGCTCTGGGCTCCGGGCTCCAGGTCCCGGGTCCCGGGCCCCTTCCGTTGTGGGCTCCATCATCTCCTCCACTACTGAACCCTATGCACCAGCTGACAGGTGGGCGGAAGGAATAGAGGATCCTGAAGAGGTTTCCCAGGCCGGCCAAGAGGTAGTGGAACCTGGTCTCCCCTCAGGGCCCTGGGGTGGGGACGTGGGGGCTAGCTGGCCACCCGGACAGAAGAGGTTGATGGTATTGGTGAGGATCTCTGCTACACAATGGCAATTATCATAGTTCCTAAGCTCCTTACCCCATTTTAATAACCCCCTGGGCGGGTCTTCCCGGAAAGGTACCCCGTCCCTCCCAAGTTCCTGACCTTCCCATGGAGACTATCTGCCCAGGGTCGTATTTCTTCAGAACTATGGTCGCAGGCAAGGGGGCCCCACATCAGAAAACAGGTTTTTGTTTTGTTTGTTTTTTTTAAAGCATTTGGTCTGAGTGAGTGTCTCGTAGTGGGTTAATGTATAGCTGGCCATAGCACTGTTTGCATGTTGAAGTAAGACAAGCAGAGGAAAGGAGGAACTGAGTCAGGTGGGGCAGGGATTCGGGTGGGGGCACGTGATGACCTTGTCCTCGCAGGTAAAGTCCCAGTGGAGGCCTCGGTGGCAGTTTGTTCTTCCTCGTCTCCCTTCCAGCTGGAACAGTCTCTTCCCGGTGGGGAGGCCTCCGCCCTGCTGCCGTGTCCTGGGATTTCTCCTGCCCACTCTGCAGCCTCACTCCTTCCCCACTCCAGACTGCCGGGGAGAGCTCCTCAGCGTACAGAGTAGGGTTCAGACTTCCTTATCGGCGTGCTTTCTCTCGTTTCCCGGAGTCCTTGCTGACCAGACATTCATGCTGCAGATGTGTGAGTTCCTACGGCTGTTATCAATCTCCAAACACTCAACAAATATTTAATGAGTGGTTTCTATGAGCAAGGGAGTCATTACGTTTCTGTAATGCGGGCGGGAAGTGGGGGGAGTATGTATTTTTGGTTTAGGCTATTTGGTTTTTGGAGTTTATAGAATGTCTTAACTGGCAAGTCACCCAGAAAAAATTCTCTACCTGAAAGACATAAAATCTCTTCTCCTATCTGATCTGCCTTTACGCATTTTTTGAAGCCTCTGGTTTTCTAATTAGGGGGAACGAAGAGCAAGTTTTATTCCTGTGCCCATTATAGCACGTGACTGTGTTTCAATTATATTTTTCTTCTGGCTGGATAAGGGTAATGAATAGATCTTTATCAAATAATTTGATAGACTTTGTTATATCCAGCAACTTGTGCTAATAAGATGTGCTTAGAATCTCGACTGTGTTTGAAGTTTGCAGCCACATCTGCAGGAAGTCAGGGAGGCTCCTGGAGATTAAACCCCCGTGTTTATGATCTGCGTCTCCACGTCCTTCTCCACATGGTTGTGCAGAAGTCACGCTGCACAAAACCTTCCTTTTGTTGGCAACTCAAGCCAATGGCCCCGAATGTCTATTCAATGAATCTATTCAGTGAAAGAGCGGTAACAGCCTCAAGCAGCAGGGTGAGGTTCAGAAATCAGTGAAGAAGGGAAAAGAAATTGGTGATTGGCCAAAATGTAGTTCCTTCAGTCGTCCACACAGTGTGTTGTCTTCCTGCCAGAAACGGAACAGATCGCTCGCTCTCTTACGACTAAGCATTGAGGGAAAGAGTAGGGGACTTGTTTCACAAACTTTTATATCTTGTTTTTATGTAGGCAGTTGCATATAGTCAAAGGTAGTCAGCCAAGCAAGATGGAGACTCGGAAATTGAGATCAGTGAAGGGATGGCATATTCAGGTCCGCCATCTTGTGCCGGGCTTGTGCACATCCCGTGGAACGTCTGGTGGAATGATGGGCAGGCTGACTTGTACCAGTCAGAACAGTCTGCCCATCTGTGTCATATTTATAACCGCCGAAGTCACCCAAGCAAACGATGCACAGTTTGACTTCTACACCGATCATTTATTGAGTCCTTACCATGTGCCTGATGGGGCCCATGGAGCGAAACCTGTTACAAGTGGGATACCATTTTATCTTTTCAAGAACCCAGCAGATTAGATAGTTTTATAGATGAGGATGGTGAATCACTGCAAAGTTCAATCATTTGCTCCAATAAATAGTGAGCAAATTAATTGGACCCAAGGTCTGACGGCCTCCAAAGTGTGTGCCACTCTGAGGCGCAGCCTTGTGCGTCGTGACCCATAACCTCACTCCGGAAAGAAAATAATTGGAATCGAGGGAAGCCTGGAAAGGAACCTTGATTTTTCTTTTTTGTGTAAATTAGAGTCTCCCCGTGCCAGCCTCTCTCATCCCTCAATGTCTGCACTCGGCAAGTCAAAATAAAATGCTTGTTACTCCTTAGATTCAGGTCTCAGACTTTCTCTTTCCCTAATGTCAAAACTTCTCTGCCTGCCCCTTGGGAAGGATGAGACCTCCAACTCTGTATCCACTAGCTGGTCAAATAGATGAGACTTTTCAACACGTGTCATCACAACTCACTCTGGTGTTCCTTGTACCCTCAGAGGTGAGCCAAGTGGCTTTGGCCACGGTTAGTATTTATATGCACATGGATTTCAGAAAGAAGATACTCCATCTCACCTAGCCTCGCACCTTCTGCATGATGAAGTAATGGTCTATTTTCTGAAGTTAAAAAAGGAAGGAAGGAAGGAAGGAAGGAAGGAAGGAAGGAAGGAAGGAAGGAAGGAAGGAAGGAAGGAAGGAAAGAAGGGAGGAAGGGAGGGAAAGAAGGAAGGAAGGAAGGAAGGAAGGAAAGGGAGGGAGGGAGGGATCAAAGGAGGGAAGGAGGGAAGGAGGGGAGAGGGGGAAGAATGGAGGGGAACAGGAGAGTCCCACGTTGCCCACCTGCTCCCTGAAATTTTTGTTCAGGTCACGCTGGAACAAAATGGCAGAGGAAGCTGCATTATTGGCTTTTGAGTTGGGTCTTCTTGGAGTGGATCTCTTCCTAGCCATGGGGTGACTCATTCAACTTTCCTGAGTCTTGGCTTTGTTTTCCATAAAGTGACAAGAATAATGGCATGCACCTCAAAGTACTGTTGGGAGAATCCAACTAATATCCAAATTAAATAGCGTATTTAATGGACATGGCGCCGAGTGGGTACTCCCCAAATTTAGTTTCTTTCCTCAGCAAGGGCTTTGCGAGTTCTTCACTGAATTGAGAGATCTAAATGGCACAGACATGCCTTCTGTTTCTTCAGTGATTCTCCCTCTCCCCACCTGCCGCCCTGAATGGTATCATTGGAGTCCTTGCTACATTCCCCCAACATGATAAATCAGTGTATTTGACCAAATTTTTTGTTGAGAGGCCATGTCAATGCTTAATTACTCTTTTGATCAGAAAATTTATCCTTATCTCTTTGGGCTCTTCTTCTATAACTTTTTCTTCTTTTTGCTTGTTCAGCCCTGAATGTAGTATATTGTCTTTATTTTTTCAAGGCAGCATTGATAAGAAGGGGGAAGGGTAAGAACGGAGAAAAAAATAGGCCATTTGATGGAAGTCTAGATGGTTCTATGAAGGGTCAGATATTAAGAAGATGAAAAGAGAAGAGAGGAAAGAGAAACTGACAGCCTCAGTGCCATGTCCCACAGTGAGCCAGGCACAGTCCCAAAATGATGCTTTGAGGAAAGTTTCAAGATTATTACTTTTTTTTTTCTTTTTTAAAGACAGAGGTCAGCTGTCCTTCTGGGACAGAGATCTCTTTTGCCATTTGTTTAATCGAGAATCTCTGCCAGCAAGAGCGAAATGCATTGGCTGGTTGAGTTGTTGTGATTCAGCATTTTAATTCATTTCTCAAGTGTTTGATTTCCTGGCCGCTGGCGGGCGTGTTGTCAGAGCAGGCCCGGTCTCCGTCCCGGCTCCACCACGTCCTGACTGCGAAGCCTCGTGCGAGTTGCTTTCATTCTCAGCATCTTACATGGAACGTGCAGGGATATGTGAGGATTAAGTGACTAAATAGAAGGAAGAGAATCTGATGTTTGTGTCTTCATGGTCCATGTTCAACACGCGCCTTTTGCCTTGGAGCTTAGATTCTGGTCTACTGACAAAAGTAAGAGCAGCTTCACTTTCGGGGTGGGGGAGAGGTACTAATGGGGTTGGTGAAAAGCGGGGAGACCCAAGGTTCTCTGGGGTTCTTGGCGTATCAGATGAACCACAGGACGGGGGAATGGCAGGCATGCCTTCAGCTCAGAGCTGAAGTCACATAAACAAGTGGTCTCTGCCCGGAGGGTCACGGGAGTGCTTGCCGGCTCCAGGAAGGACAGTTTGTTCCAGATGTACACAGCTGTGAGCCTCTGAGGGCCAGGGGCCCAGGCTTTCTGTATTGTGCTCCCGCCTTTCCTGACTGGAGCTGGTGTCATCCGGCACAGGCTCTCACTGTGCAGGGCTGGGACAGCGGCCACCACACAGAGGAAGGCGCGTGGTGTCCCCAGGCGCCCCGGACATCGGCACCAAGACCTCCTTTTTACCCGTCCAGCCTTCTGTGGGATGCCTCTCCCTTTCAGCCTTAGGAACATTCCAGCTCCTCTCCCTGAGTGTCCTGGCAAGACCTCCATCCATCATGTTGACCTGGCACTGGTTCCGGAACCATCTGGAAGAAGCATGTTAATTGTGTTAGTCTGAAGTTTATCAGTCTTTCCTAAGGCGATGGTAGAAACTCTGGACACGTGACAGACAATGGTTCCTTGAATGCTCCCTCCTCTCAGATTAAGAAACTGCAGAGTTGGGAAAGGGATCTTTACTACAAAGCTCGGCAGTGGCTTCCAGGCCTCAAGAAGGCTTTGGAGGAATAGATGGTCCTCTCTGAGCTCTGGAAATTCTCAGTGACTTAATCCCTCTCTTTGTAACAGGGACTTTGGGTGACCTTGAGCCTTTTGCCTGGGTCTGGGGAATACAAGAGCTGTGGAGTTGTTCCCTTTCCCCTTGAACACATAAATGTGCTTTTACCAAATTGTGAGACTTTACAGAGGCACAAACAAGTGGATTTTTCTTTTCAAAATGGAATGATACTGCTGACGCTTTTTTATTTCTTTCTGTGTTCTGAGTCGGCTGCTACCACGGTTTCTGATTTCTGTACTTCTGAAGTCTGTCTGTCCTGTGTCTTGACAAACATTTTAGGACATCACCTCCTTTCTTTGCTTCCTCCATTTTTTTATTCATTCAACAAATGTATATGAAGGTCCTGTGATGTGCCAGGTACTTTTCTAGATGCTGAGGATACAGCAGCGAGCAAGGAAGACAAATGCCCCTGCTCTTGGGGAGCTGAGGTTCCAGTGTTGGAGGCAGACCATAAACAAGAGAAACGAGTGGACATACACAGGACGGCAGGTGGGATAAGTGTATAGAGAGCAGGAAGAATTACAAGGGAGAGAGGGCGGTCTGGTCATGTGCGTGAACTTTGAGGAGGCAAGTGCTCCATCCATGGAGCGCTCCAAGCAGCCAGAACAAGTGCAAAGGCCCTGAGGTAAGAGCCTTCAGATGTGTTTAAGTGTCAGCCAGAGAGCCAGTTTGGCTGGAGCAGAGGAAGCCATGGGAGCAAAGGAGAGAGATCATGTGGGGCCGTGACAAGGGATGTGGACTGACTTCGTGTGACATGGGTGCCAGAGGAGAGTTTTGAACAAAGAAGGGACATGATGTGACTTGTGAAAACGCCCCCTTCTGGCTGCTGTCTTGAGAACACGCTATAGAATAGTGAGGGTGGCAGCAGAAGGACCATCAGGAAGCTCCTGCCATATGGGGGAGGGGGCTGGGGTGAGAGAAGATGGGGCTGGAACCAGAGGTAGTGAGAAATAGCTAGATACCGGAATGATATTGTGGAGGTAAAATGGACAGGGTTTGAGGGAGGAGGGAGGGATGCAGAATCATGTCCAAGTTTCCAGCTGGATGGAGGCGTCATTTACCGCCACCCCTCGCCCCCCGAAGAGGGCGTGACCCTGGGGATAGCTCTGATCTTTGCAGCTGGTGGGCATCAGTCCGCTTGTCTCCGCTCACTCACCAGGCATCTTATCCAGCTCCCACGACTGGCCAGACGCTGTTTATGCGCCCTGCAGACAGTAGCTACCATAACCCTCATCGCACGGCTATTGGCCCATTTTACAGATGAGGATGCTAAGGCTGAAAGAGATTGATCCCTGGTCCCGGATCCCATGGCTGGTAAGGGAGGCACTGGAATTCCAAGCAGGCGGACCCCCTGCAGGGTGCACATGCCTATTAGCGAGCCATACCACCTCTGTGTTGGCGTGACAATGATACCAGTGCCACATGTGCCCTACGTGGGAAGACACTGTGTCATGGGCCAGGACATGTGTTCTGTTACTTGACAGTGTAAACACACCCTGGGGAGGAGGAGAGTGGGACAGTAACCAATTCAAGACGCCATGGAACCTGGCTGAGACCAGTCACTGGATGAGTTCTAAAGCTGTCTTAGTCCGTGTGATCCGTTTTTAACAAAATCACCATAGACTGGCGGCTTAGACACAAGCATTGATCTCTGAAGTTCCGGAGGCTGAGAAGCCCACAATCAACACATGGGCAGATTCGATGTCTGGCGAGGGCCCCGTTCCCACGTTCGTAGATGGCTGTTTCTTGCTGTGTCATCACAGGCTGAGAAGGAGCAAGGGAGCTCTCTGGCTCTCTGGGGTCTCTTACAATGATAAGGCCACCAATCCCATGACCTCAGCACCTCCCAAAGGCCCTACCTCCTGAGGCCTTTGCGTTGGGAATTAAGTTTCAACATACGGATGTTGGGGGCGGGGGACACAGACATTCAGTCTGTAGCAGTTTAAGGAGGTAGAGTGGAGCCTTACACTGCCTGCTTTCCGATCCTGGGTCTGCCGCCTACACTTCCGTCACCTCAGACAAGGGACCTCGCCCTCCCGAGACTCACATCCCGCAGCTGTAAGGTGGTGGTAGGGGTTGAATCGTGTCCTCTGCGCATTTATATCTTGAAGCCCCAAATCCCGGGACCTCAGAATGTGACATCATTTGGAAATAGGGTTGTTGTGAATGTAATTCAAGTCGACACAGGGGCGTCCCAGAGCAGTGTGAGGTCCTAATCCCATGTAACTGGTGTCCTTAGAAAAGGGGGCAGTTTGGACATAGTTGCCCACACAGAATGCCGGAGAAGATGGAAGCCAAGATCGGGTGATGTGTCTACAGTGGAGGAACAGCAAGGATTGCCAGCAAACCCCAGAGAGAGAGAGAGAGAGAGGGAACGAGCAGGGGGGAGGGGCAGAAAGAGAAAGAGAAACAGACTCCCCGCTCATCAGGGAGCCCGATGTGGGGCTTGATCCCACGGCCCCGGGATCATGACCTGAGTTGAAGGCAGGTCCTCAACGCACTGAGCCCCCAGGCGCCCCGAGGATGTCTGAGGTGAGGTGAGGTGAGGTAATGTATTTCCGCGTCCTGGCACCCACTGAGCCCCCCAGGCGCCCCGAGGACGTCTGAGGTGAGGTGAGGTGAGGTGAGGTATTTCCGCGCCCTGGCACCCAGTAACAAATCAGTATGCTTCACGTCTGAGCATCACCCTCAACTTTTCGTTCTCATCTGAAGTTCCCATTTCCCTACCTGCTGCTCTCTCCACCTGGGTTAAGGTGACCTGGGTCCTCAGGACAGAATCCACGTGGTTCCCACAGGCCCCATCAGATGCTTTCGTGACTATCAATTTGCCTCGTGGCCTTCTGTCAAGTTGCTTCCCCTCTAGTGTTCATTCTCCACTTGTGAGGCACTTGACCCTTCCGGAAGAGGTGAGAGGTGAGTTTCTAGGGTCTACACAGAGGGACATAAGCTTTTAGAGTCAGGTATGTCGCTCATGTAGATTAGAAAAAGTAGATCCAGCACGTTGAAGCTGCGGTGCAAATTTTTTTTTTTTATTTTTTTTTTATTTTTTTTTTAAAGATTTTATTTATTTATTTGACACAGAGAGAGAGAGATCAGATCACAGCTAGGCAGAGAGGCAGGCAGAGAGAGGAGGAAGCAGGCTCCCCGCCGAGCAGAGAGCCCGATGTGGGCCTCGATCCCAGGACCCTGGGATCATGACCTGAGCCGAAGGCAGCGACTTTAACCCACTGAGCCACCCAGGCGCCCTGCGGTGCAAATTTTTAAAATTAAATTTGTATAAGAAAAAGAAAGTGAGTTGCTTATTTTTTATTTTTTAAATTTTATTTCATTGAAATTCAGCTAATTAACATACAGTGTATTATTAGTTTCCGAGGTAGAGTTCAGCGATTCGTCACCTGTCCGCAACACCCAGTGCTCGTTCCATACGTGCCCTCCCGAATGCCCGTCACCCAGATACCCCATCAGTGAGTCGCTTTTTAAAAAATATCAAGCAAATCATGCAAATGGCACATAGTTAGGGCAGAAGCCATCCTTATGGTTCTTGAATGACTGAAATTTGGAAAAACCTAAGAGGCACTGGATGGCTCGTGTGGGCTCCATAAGTACATATAAGTACGGCGTTGACAAGCACTGCTTTTCAAAGGTTAGGCTTTCTACGCATTGCTAGTCATGCCAGCCCGTTCACCCCACTGGTCCTGCTCACTGAATTCTGCACCAGAGCCTCGTTCCAACACTCGAGTTTTATACTGTGGAGTCCAGCAACACGAGGTGGGCTGACAGCCTTGGATACTGTCCAATGTCATATAAAGGACCCCCGTGATAAAACCACTTTCAGTCTCTGCTCAAAAACCTTGTTAAGCCTTCTGTTCAAATTTACTGTTTGAAACTGTTCTGTACTAAGAAATACAGGCCTTTCTGAGAGCCGATTGTCAAGCTATCTCTCGTCAGGTGTTTGTGTGAGTTGTAAATCACTCAGTCGATGCCGGGAGGAGTCACTGTGAAATCTCTGGCAGTACCCGGTCTGCGGCATCGAGAATGGCCTTGGAGGGGCGGCCGTTTGAGTCTTTTCTGAAATCAAAGGGCAAGTGTATCACTTTCTGCCCAGCCTCTGTGTAATGCTGTGCCATCCCTGAGTTTCTTTTCTGAGCCAGACCACGTCATGGGTTTCAACCCCGTGAGCTGATTCAGACTCCACCCATGTCCATTCACAGCTCTGCTCTGCGCTTTTAGGGGAAACCCAAACTAAGTGTCCCTGTGCATTTTACAAAGTTCTCTGAAGATGCTTGGAGCTCGACTTTATTGGCCAGTGTCTCTTACTATCGCTCTTTACCCCTCCGGGCATATTTTATGCCAAGCAGAGAAGACTAAGTGATGTAAGTAATACCACCGACAGCTAATTACAAAAATCAGTTCCCGTAACAACTCGGAAGAGGATCTGGGTGTCGACGAGGAACGAGAGCCGGGTTGTGTGCACCTCGTTGTGAGATGGCAAACTGAACTGTCACAGGGTGTGTTCTCAGCTGTCAGCTTCTAATCTAATTAGACAGGATAATTGGGGAGGCTGAGCTTGCTGACGGCTGACAAACATATTGGTCTGATTTTATCCCCTCTCGTAGGACACTGGCGACGCCGAGCCTCTCTTGTAACCGTGTCAGCCCTGGCTGGCCCCACTGCAGAGAGGAGAAGGCTTCCAAACTCAAAGACAAAACTCTAGTTTGATCCACAGATAGTTTCTGGGATAGAGATCATCACCGAGGGGGCTGGGAAACACATGTGCTATGGGCTCAGTCCAAACTGTGAAAGCAAACCAATAGGCAGGACAGTTTCTGACTGGATGAGGTAGGAAGCTCAACCAGGTTGCTCAACAGCGACTAAGGAATATCCCTTCTATGACTTTTGAGGACATGCCACAACCGGAGCCTAAGCTTAGAGAGCACTGCCAGGAGGCCCTTGTAGAGAGCCCTGCTGTCAGGAAGAGCTAAGAGGCATGCCTCACCACCTTTTCCAGTCATCATCTGCAAGGCTGATTACTTAAGCAGGACACACCCGATCAACCGTCTGGCCATCTGAGCCGTGGGTCATCGGTTCCGGGCCATATTGGCCACCATTAGAAACATGTGTCCCTGTTGTATTAATTTTCTATTGCTGCCGTTACAAGATACCACAAATTTAGTGCCTTCAAACAACCCGCATTGATGATGTCGCAGTTCTGTGGGTCAGAAGTGTGGGTGCGGCATGGCTCAGGGGAGTCCTCGGCTTTGAGGAGGTCAGAGCTCAGGGACCAGCAGGGCCGTGTTCCTTCCTGGAAGTTCCAGACCCAGACCTGGCTCCATGAGCCTGCATCCAAGCTCAGTCAGGTTGTGGGTCAAATTCACTTCCTTGGGGTTGGAGTGATGTCTCCATGTCCTTGCTGGCTGTCAGCCAGGGATCGGTCCCTGCTCCTGGAGGCTGTCTGCACCTTTCTCATGCTTCCCCAGTGTCCTCCTTCTTGCATGAGGGGCTCAAGTCTCTTTCACGCTCATTGTCTCTCCAACTTCCTCTTCTGCCTCATCTCTCTGACTCCAGCTGAAGAAAGTTCTCTGTTTTTAAGAACTCTTGCCCTGAGATAGGGACAATCCAGATAATGCAGGATTGGCAAAGTCCTTTTGCCACGTAATGTAACGTCATCACAGGATCCAGGGATTGGGGGCATGGATGTCTTGGGGGGAGGGAACAAATGAGTGACAGCCACGCAGTCATACATATATGAAAATATTTTCTCTTCATATAGTTTAAATGTTGTCCCCTGGATCTTATCCACCTTAATCATTTTAATTTATCAAATACTTTCTTTTCCACTGAGAGCACAAACTCAGATTTTTGGCCCAGGTGATATCCCATATACCATTTATTACTCCAAATTAGTGGGATTAAAAATAACAAAAGTTCACAAAGTCAAAGAGAAGGTCTAATATTATTGTGGATCAAGGATTTGCCTGGCCACCTTGTGAACTCACAGTCTGCAGGCCCAGAGATGTCAACACTTTGGTTTAATTAATTTAATTAATTAAATTTGATCAGTTGGTTGTATGGAAAAAGATACCAAGATTATTATAGCATGTGTACTTCCTGAAAACCACAGTGGGTGTGGAAAGGGACCTTGCAAGCTCCATGATATGGGGGCGTTGCAGGCTGCGGGCCGTGTGGCGAGACACACAACAGTAATGGAAGTGGAAAAAGCACTCACCTCGAGCAGGCACCGCTGGCTGCACTCAGGAGACTACAAGAATCATAAGGCACACTGAGCAAGAGGCTTCCTTACAGTTCTGCTCACCCCAGGCTTGATCCCAGCAGTCTGGAGAGGTGGCCATCTCCCCTCTTCTCTGCAAGAAAACCAGAACTCTCATCCTCAGTGTGGAAGAAGTTTTCTGCATTTTTCCAAAATAATCCAGTTTTGATTTTACATGCCCCCACAGCCTCCTTGTGATTCAGAAAGGAACAGATGCAGATAGTGATTAAGTAATTCATCAAAGATGACACCACGGTGAAAGGCCAGGACTCAAGACTCCTGATCGCGGCCAGTGGAGTATGCTCTCCAATGAGACTTACCAAGCAGGTGGTGAGCTGCCCTTTCCCTTAATTTCTACTTCCGTCTCTTAGTGAATCATTTGGAAACAAACTGTGCATGGCTTTGCCAAGAGAAGAGCTAGATGTTTCAGAGCGGGATTTGCCTGGACTGGCTACTCCTTGGGGTATTGCTTCTTTTAAACCAAAGATGACGGATTTGAATCCTGTCTCCACTTGATGTGTACAGCTTCCTTTTTCTTGTGGCCATTGTCTGGCACTATAAATGGGTGGAAGATGGTAGGTGGGTGGATGTATGATGGATGGATGGATGGGTGGATGGATGGATGGGTGGATGGGTGATGGACAGATGGGTAGATAAGTACATGGATGGGTGGGTGGATGGATGGATGAGCAGACAGATGGATCTAATGTATAATTATGATTGGTGTGCCTTTACCTATGTCTGGTTGGGGTGTTAAACTTAATCATGCAGCCAGGATGTAACCACATCAAAATTACTGGCATTGCTATTGCACCATAAAGACATGAATTAAGGGGCACCTGGGTGGCTCAGTCAGTTAAGCATCTGCCTTCAGCTCAGGTCATGATCCCAGGGTCTTGTGATGGAGCCCCATGTTGGATTCCCTGCTCAGCAGGAAGCCTGCTCCTCCCTCTCCATCTTACCCTCTCCCTGCTTATGCACTCGAGCATGCTCTCTCTCTTTCTCTGTTTCTCTCTCTATCTCTGTCTCTCTCAAATAAGTAAATGTTTAAAAAAAAAAACCATGGATTAAAATAACAGTGTTTTTGCTTTAGAAAGAAATATGACCAAAGAATACAAAATATATGTAATCATGATTAAAAGAACAAAAGAAATCATACCCCAAATAAAGCTACCATATATGCACTGCCTTAATTGTTCCCGGCAGATCAATCATGTTTGTGCTCATGGAACTACTGATCTCTTCCCATGGAATAAGAATCCTGAATATATCACACTGTTAGACATTATTCATCAGATTAGCGCCAGAGGGTAACTAATAATTATTACTTTCCTCTGCCTTCTTTGCCAACATGCACAAACATACAGATGGAGCAGTGGCACCTGGGACAGTGCCATGAGGTATCTTTTCCTGAGCGCCATGGGTCTGGGCCTTGGCAGAGACATTGCAATCATTATTTCTGGTCATCACAAGAAGTTACCATCCCCATTTTGTAGATGGAGAAATCAGGCCCGAGGTCACAAGCGAGTTAGAAGCCAACTCAAATGCCACAGCCTTAGGTGATCCCTTGGCTTACTGGGTCACTTGCTCATTTCTCAGTGATGTCTCATCAACCTGTGCATCTCTCCATGGGAGCACTAGAATGATTGCATGAAATGTCACCACGTCTGAATCA
This sequence comes from Ailurus styani, assembly GCA_002007465.1. Classification (NCBI taxonomy): domain Eukaryota; kingdom Metazoa; phylum Chordata; class Mammalia; order Carnivora; family Ailuridae; genus Ailurus; species Ailurus styani. Next base: position 253,181 of record LNAC01000030.1, read on the forward strand.
TCCTTTTTATCTGCACATACACAGACACAGTGCTTTGCACAGACTAGCCCGGCAGTACCTTTTTGCTGGGTGAATGGATGGGACTCATAAAGAGTTTGTTCTTGTATTTAAAGGAGTAAAAGGAGAACACTTCCTCCCAAGCAAGGAAACACCTACATCATTTTCCTTCTGCTCCCTGTCATCCACCACACATTTGTCATCAGTTCTCTTAAAAATAATATTTCCAGGGCGCCTGGGTGGCTCAGTGGGTTAAAGCCTCTGCCTTCGGCTCAGGTCATGATCCCAGGGTCCTGGGATCGAGGCCCGCATCGGGCTCCCTGCTCGGCAGGGAGCCTGCTTCCTCCTCTCTCCTCTCTCTCTGCCTGCCTCTCTGCCTACTTGTAATCTCTCTCTCTGTGTCAAATAAATAAATAAAATCTTTAAAAAAAATAATATTTCCATTTCACTATATATTTGGATGCATTTTATTGCCCACCAATACCCCTCAAAGATGGTAGCACACTTTAAAAATAGCCTGTATTAATTTTGTGAAAATGACCAAAATGAAAGTAAAAATAGCACTTGTGTGTTTCTTGGCACATTAGTGTTGGCTTAATTAACAAAGACCCAAGATTGCTAGAAAATATGAGGGCTCTTGGTCAAAAATCAGTAAAGAATTAATAAGAATTTCAAGATGGAAACCAAGCATGAGACCCTACTAAGCATGGGGTCTTGTCGACGACACAGGTCACATGCCCATAAAGCCAGCCCTGGGTGAAGGAGACAGATGGTAACACATATACAAATCTATAACCACAGTTTTGATTAGTCCAGGTGTTAGGAGAGGTCAATTATAAGTCCTTGAGTCCCCCACCATGACTACATTGTGTCCTTCATAGAGTAGATGCTCAAACAATATTTAGTTGATTGACAGCTTGAAGTGTCCTGATATTACAGGAAGGAGTTCCATGGACTGCCACAGAAAACATGATGGATTATTATACTAATAATAGCTAAACTTATCGACTTTGGTTGATGGCATTATCCATGCCAAGCACTGCATTAAGCCCTTCTTATGTTTGCATCATTGAATCACTACGTGTTAGGAGTGATATGATCCCCATTTTTCAGATGAAGACATAAGTTTTAAGAGATTGGAGGGCACCTGGGTGGCTCAGCTGGTTAAGCATCTGACTCTGGGTTTCGGCTCAGGTCATGAACTCATGGGTCGTGAGATTGAGCCCCACGTTGGGCTCCACGCTGAGCACAGTTTGCTTGGGATTGTTTTCCTCTTCCTCCCCCTCACCTCTGCCCCTCCCCCTGTTCACACAGGTGGGCACGCTCTCCATCTCTCTTGCTAAAATCAATAAAGTCATAAAGGGTTTTTTGTTGTTGTTTTCTTTTTCTTTTTTTTTAAAAGAGAGATTGCAGAACTTGCCCAAGGGTGGTGATGGGTGGTGGGACCTAGAAGTTAAGGCAGCCCCTGTGCCTGACATATACTGCTGTGCTTTTAAATACTACGCGACGTGTCTCTTCAAGGCGAAGAGCCAATATTTCATGCCTCTTCGTTGGGTCCCATCCTGCCCCACTTTTTGAAAAGATCTAACTTTGCTTCCAATTAAATTGGATCAGCCAACATTTATTTATTTATTGAACCCTCCAAGTACCTGCAATCAGGCAAAGCCGGAACAACGAATTCTAGTGCGTAATCAACCCCCAGAGGTTGACGGCTGGGTCTGCTTTGTGGTAGGAGGTTGCAGAGTCTACAGAAGTGAATATATGTAACAAGAGCTGCATGCTGCCTGGTCCGTGGGGCTCTCCAGGAGCTAGCTGTGTATCGTCGTCACTCTCAGGGTATCCCAAGGCCCACCGTGTTTCCTTGCACACATCCTCCACTCATGTTCCCAAATGAATGGATGGAAGTTAGAAAGGTGGGAGAAAGCCCCAGGAGTTATGAATGGATGGAAGTTAGAAAGGTGGGAGAAAGCCCCAGGAGTTATTGTAAACTATGGTTTGAAAACCAGAGGGCTTTTCATGAGGGATGAGAAGGATTACAGTACTGGAGCTGTAGAAAGGACAAAGAAGTCAAGTAACATTTTGAGAAGAAAGAGTTAACCCAGGGAGGCAGGCTGGGGAGGAGAAGGAGACAAGCTTGCACTCTGCTCTCACCTCTGTGTTCATAGGCGACGCATTACCTGTGGGTGATTATTTTCCTCGCCCGTTGGCTTTCAACTCGAAGTTTAATAGGATGATGATATATATGTATATATAAGGCCACGAAAACCAGAATTTGACCTGCCAGGTTAATAAACACTAGCAGTTACTGTAACTCACAAATTACAGGTCCCAATTGTCACAGCCAGGTTGCAGGCATTAATTAAAACTGGTGTTGCAAATCATAGCATTTTGGAATGCCTGCAATGTTTAAATTATCAGTGGTGTTGCTACCTTAATTTAAAAAAGCAACTTCCATCATTTTTCAAAGAAGAGTACTCTAAGCCAGAGTAAGTCCACCTCTCACACTCACAGAGTCATTAATGCGTTAGAAGCAAATGAAAGTTTTTAATGCCTTTCAATATGTTTGAGTACGAATTACTAGACTTGCATTTGTGGCCAGCTCTGCATATTATAAATGGTACAGAATAATTAAGGAGATGTTACTGTGAGTAAGTTTTTGGTTTGGCTGGTTTATCTTCATCTCTCTCTCCCTCTCTCTCTCTCTCTCTTATTGCCCCCCAAAGGGGTAAAATTTGATTCTCGATGGGGGACCTCATATGTTACAATTTCATGGCCCTCCAAAGGCCACAGGACATAAACAGATACACAGTGTATCTATGGTACTAAAACTTTATGGAGTAGGATGGTGAATAGGAGAAATGTCTAAAAAGTCTCCTTAAGGAGATGATGATTTAAAAAAAAAAAGTTTGAGGAACTCAGCTCAAGGCTTCTGTTAATATGGTTTCAATCCATGTATCCACTTTGTGGTAGAGAATATATCTTAATGTTCTGCAAATGGCAGTGTAATGGACTGAATGTTTTTGTCCCTCTCCCTACAAACTCCTACTTTGAAATCCTAAACTCCACTCTGAGGGCATTAGGAGCTGAGACCTTTGAGAGTGTCTTGAGGGTGGAGCCTCCCTAATGGGACTCATGCCCTTGTAAAAGGGTACCCCCTCCCCCCCGAGCTCTCCTGCCCTCTCTCAACCATGTGAGGACACAGCGTCTCCCCGAAGAGTGCCCCACTAGAATATGACCACGCTGGCACCCCGATCTGGGACTTCCAGCTCCCAGAACCATGCAGAGTAAGTTTCTGTTGTTGTCAGTCACTGACTGAGTCTATGGTACTTGGTTATAGCAGCCCCAACTAAGATAGGCATTATACAGAGAAATGAGAGAAGTCGACTCAACAACGAAATAAAATGTCCCCTGTTGGTACGACCCGGGAGAAAGTCTGGGAGAAAGAGGTAAATGTCAGCCAGAGCCTAGAGTTGGATGACGATGGTAGAACCATGTGGACTGGGTCAGAGAAAGTGATATGATAGGACGAGTGGAGTAGAGAGCCGTGCTGTGGGGGGCAGTGTATAATGACAGTGGGGCATCATCACGTCCAGGTAGGCGGTGGCAAGGAGAAGTTAAGGAACAAGGGACAAGATCATGGAGCTGCCTTGAGGTAAGCGTGGAACTGGGCATTTCCGTATGTGGGTATGTTAGGGAGGGGACACGGGTGATGGAAAAGGCATCAGCTCTGAAATCTCTGGGTTCTCCAGAGTGTGAGTAATCTCTGTAATGGGATCCCCTGCAATCACGTGCTCTTGCCTGATTAGTCACCTTGGAATACCCAGCCCTCGGTCAATGGCAGTGGGGCCAACCCTACTCAAACTGGGTAGGTGAGCAATGGAGGAAGGGGATATCTTAAGACAGTTAGGACATGTGATTGCCAAAAAGAACCGACAATGGATGTCAGGGGAAGGGGGACAATTGACGCTGACTCTGGTATCACAGAGAGATGCTTTCCAGCCTGGCTCGGGCACCCAGGACAGCTTGGTCATGTCTGTGAGTCTCAGCCTCCCCCATCCCAGGGAGTGTGGGCAAGAACAGAGCCAACTCTACAAGGTTATTGTGATGTCTGAATGTGAAATGAAGGCAATGTGCCTGGTCCCTCATCAGTCCTTGGTAAATGTGACTCTTTTTCCTCCTTACTGAGGAAGTCTTTCCTACCGAAGAAATGTAGTTTATGTTGATTAATATGTGTCCACAATAAGTAATTGAGTGAAGAGAATCAGTGCTAAAATTCATAATTCATTAACTGTGTGCTTTCAATGAGCTTATTAGCTCACTAATTCTCCACAGGGTTACTTTTCTTCTCCTCTTTCAATATCCCTCTTTTTTTCTAGACCTTCTAAGGCACTAATATACTCCCATCGTCCTTTTGATGCCTTGCCTTGCTCTGATTTTGTTATTTCCCCTGCCATCCTCACTTGAATAGTGCCTGGTAATGACACAGTTTGCCAATAAATGGGGTACGTCCCCTGAGAAGGAAAAGGATCCTCATGGTGCCGCGAGAAACAGTCTGTCACTCTATCAGTTTGCGTGGGCGTCCGTAATAAGGCACCACAGCCTGGGAGCTGAAACAACAGAAATGTATGGTCATACAATTCTGGAAGCTGGAAGTCTGAGATCAAGGTATTAGCAGGGTTGGTTTCTTCTAAGGCCTCTCTCCTTGGCTTGTAAATGCCTGTCTTATTCCTGTGTCTTCACGTGGCCTTCCCTCTGTGCATCTCCTCTTAGGAGGACACCAGCCACATTGGATTAGGACCCCCTGTAATGACCTCCTGAGTTCTTAGAGACCCCATCTCCAATACAGTCACATCCTGACGTGCTGGGCGTTAGGACTTCAGCATATGAATTTGGGGGTGCTCAATTCATCCCATAAGGACCACTTATAAGCTGTGAGCCTGTGAACAAGTCTCCAATCAAGCACTTGTGAAAAAACTCTTCTAGAGATAAGGAACTGAAACCCACTCGAGGCAGTACATGTAAAAGTGGAGTTTGCCAAAGAGTTGCAAGGTGTAATCTCCTGAGACAATGGAAATGCAGCCATCCTCTCTCCATCCCTCAGGACTAGCAACATGGCTGTCATCTCTGCTTTATTATATCCTCTCTCTTCCTTTCCTTCCATCTGCTGCTCTCCTTCCCTCCCTCTCTCTCCTCCTTATCGTCCTCTCTACTTACACATGGTCCGACAAGGCAACTAATGCCAAGCTAATGTGATCTTTTACCACCAAACAGCTTTAGTCTCTAAATATTAAAATCTCAAGAGAAAATTTCATTGGTCACTGGCCAGCCTCACTGGTTGATCTTGAGTCAGAGGCCCATGGCTGGTCCAATCGGCAGTGTCCAAGCCACGGGGGAGCAGAGCAATGTAATACAGAAGTTTCCCAGACCTGTCCATTCAGCAAGTACTAAGGCAGGAGAGTTCCCTTGCATGGAGGCTGAGACATGGACACCCATCCCATGCTATGTCCACAACCTAAAATAAACCTCCGCGTTCCTATTTGTAAAGTAGACGTGACAATATACGTGTCCCAGACTCATTCCAAAGAAGAAGTGAGATAATGAGTTGCAGACTTCTTTGCTTTGAGGCATATTGAGCAAGAGCTTGCTAATTACATTGCTAGGTCCCTGTATCAGTTAGCTCTCGTCCCAAAATTGCCGTGTAACAAAACTCAGTGACTTAACCATTCCTTGTTCTTGTGAATATGTGGATTATCTGATGTTGCCTCATCGAGGGCAGGCTCAGATTGAGGTGGCTGTGCTCCAGATGTCCCTCACCTTCTTCTGGGACCAATGGACTAGCCAGGATATATCCTTCTTATAGTGATAAGGGAGGTTTAAGAATGCAAGCAGAAGCAGACAAGCTTCTTCATGCCTAGGAATCTGTCTTTAGTGTTTTCTCTTTAAATGTGATACATCCTAGGCTCAGGCCACCTGGGTCACAGCTTAATAAGTGTTACATGTGTGGCAAATCAATCATTTTCACTTTCATGGCCCAAACTAAAATAGATTCAAGACTCATGCTTTGAGTTCATGTTAATGCATGATTTTCACAAGCACTCTTTATTCCAGGAAGCAAGACACATAAAACACAAGCATTCTTGGTTTTTGATTGCCTTGATGATTCTTTTTTTTTTATTATTCAGTGATCCAAGACTCATCGTTTATGCACCACACCCAGTGCTCCATGCATTATGTGCCCTCCTTAATACCCACCACCAGGCTCACACATCCCCCCTCCGCCTTCCCCTCCATAACCCTCAGTTTGTTTCTCAGAGTCCACAGTCTCTCATGGTTCATCTCTCCTTCCAATTTACCCCAATTCACTTGCCTTGATGATTCTTGATTCTTTTCCATCAAATTTTACTTATTTAATGATGTTTCTATGAATTCTTCATTTAAACTAAAGAATCTGAAAAGCATTAGAACTCTGAGACTGGGAGACATTTCTCTTTTGTTTCACAAGTAGAGATACTGCAGCTTATGGAGGTAAATGACTTGGCCAGGACCTCAAAACAAATCCCAAAATATCTCACATTGGGCTAATGGAAACCTGAATCAAATTTAATTGGGCAATTCTGGTGCTGCTAGGGAATTGCAGATTAAGTTTAATATATCTGGGATTTTGTTTTTGTTTTGGATCAAACCTATCTTGATTTAGCCAAAAGGTGTTATTCATTGCTTCTCAGACCCTATCTGGAAATCTGGAAATTAAACAGAAAGGTATGAGTCAGAGTGAGAGAGAATTTGCAGTTGACTTGCCAAGTTGAGAAGATAATTTTCTACCTGCTCTCCAGATTTTTCACCAGCCTCTTGGCTCTAAAACTCCTTATAAAATAAGTCTTAATGGTGTATGTATATACAAACCTCTACTTTTTGAATTGCTTATTTGTATTTCTCTACTGTGGGGATTTGATTATTAACCATGACAAAATTACTGGTAGGGGAACTAGAGATTTAGAAAACGCTAGACAATCATCTAGTTTAAAAAAAATTATACAGCTTATATTCAAAGCTCAGCACTGAATTAAGGGCAAGAAAAATGCTAATAAATACACAGAAAAGCCAAAATGAAGTCTAACATTCTCTGCCTCATAGAGACTCCTTTTTTTAATTATTTTATATATTTATTTGAGAGAGAGAGAGAGAGAATGAATTGAAGGGGAGGGACAGAGGGAGAAGGAGAAGCAGATTCCCCCCTGACAGGGGAGCCCAACACAGGGCTTGATTCCAGGACCCCAAGATCATGACCCCAGCTGAAGTTAGACACTTAGTGGACGAAACCACACAGGAGCACCTTGTAGAGCCTTCTTGAACCACATGAAGGATTCTAGACTGTCTTCCTTTCTTTGAGTCATTTTGATGGTTATGTCCTGTCCCCCATCTTGTCTTGATCTTAACCCTTCTGTTCTGAAAGCATGATCTTTCTCAAATTCTGAAAGCTGCAGAAAGCATTTTTATTATTCTCTCAGGCCTTAGTGAAAAGATCTTCTAAGTAAAAGCATTTGGGTAAAGAGTAACAGATTCAAAATATGCAAATGATGAAACACTCATTCTGCAGTCATACAGAAGCCAAACTCCTACTACTGTCAAATGAAGTTCTCCCATCTGGGAGGGCTAGAGGTTTGCTTTTCCTATTTATGTATTCCTTTCCAGGGTACCCTGTGCTAGGGCACACAAAGGCTGCAGCACCCAGGATGATTCTGATGCCTTCATTGTCTGCTTTTGAATGTTAAAAAAGATGTGACTGTTGAGCTACAAATATTACCTCAGGGTTAATATTTTTGTAAATGAAAAATGTGATGAAATGGACAGTTGCACATCTCTAATTATTGGAATGCTTTTAAACAGAAACACTTTGTTTTATGAAATGGGAAGGATAGCTCCCTCCCTGATATCACCCCTGTCTTGAAATTTTACATCTCTAGTGTACTGGCTTCTCTTGTTGAGTATATTCCATCCCACCTCCTTTCCACCCTGACTCCACCCACTTCACGTGTGCATGTTTGTTTTTAATGCACTTGTCCTTGTTTCGNAGTGTACTGGCTTCTCTTGTTGAGTATATTCCATCCCACCTCCTTTCCACCCTGACTCCACCACTTCACGTGTGCATGTTTGTTTTTAATGCACTTGTCCTCGTTTCAAAGGCATCTAGAGTGAAGCTGTCCAAGGATCTGATAAGTTCTGTTGTCCACCATCGTCTGGAAGACTTTTGGTCTTGATTTTGACTTCATTTACACATCAGTAGCATCCAAGCAGTATAATAAAATCAGATGCCAAGGCCCACCTGCAGAGTGTACTATGGTTGGCTGACTTGAAGCTTGGGTATCTCATTTATTAAATGCTTTATGCAACCTGGATGCAGGTGATCAGTGGACAAGACCTTGTGAGACACTGGTGTGGTCATGGGAGAGTGGGCTCTCAGCCACCCAACTTGGGTTTGAATTCTAGATCTGTCCTGGAATAACTGATTTTGTGAGCATGTTACTACTCACTTTGTTCTCCAATTTTCTCATCTGTAAAATAGGGAGATCTTATATACATCGCAATACCATCTTAAGTGGTGAGTTCCTGGTATCTAGATAGAGCTCAGTTCATCAGTTGCATATAACACCCAGTGCTCATTACAACATTTGCCCTCCTTAATGCCTGTCATGCAGTTACTCCATCCCCCACCCAAATCCCCTCCAGCAACCCTCAGTTTCTTTCCCACAGCCAAGTGCCTCTCATTGTTTGTCTCCCTCTGATTTCTTACCATTCCATTTTTTCCTCCCTTCCCCTATCCTCTGCCCTTTTTCTTACATTCCTCATATGAGTGAAACCGTATGATCATTGTCTTTCTCTGATTGACTTATCTCACTCAGCATAATACCCTCCAGTTCCATCCTTGTCAATGTAAATGATAAGTATTCATCCTTTCTGATGGCTGAACAATATTCCATAGTATATTTATACCACATCTTATTTATCCTTTCATCCATCAATGAGCATCTTGGCTTTTTCCATAGTTTGGTTATTGTGGACATTGCTGCTATAAACATTAGGGTGCAGATGCCCCTTTGCATCACTGCATTTGTATCTTTGGGGTAAATACCTAGTAATGCAATTGCTGGGTCCCAGGGTAGCTCTATTTTTAACTTCTTAAGGAACCTCCATACTGTTTTCCAGAGTGGCTGCTCCAGCTTTCATTCCATCTACAGTGTAAGAGGGTTTCCCTTTCTCCATATCCTCTCCAATATTTGTTGTTTCCTGACTTGTTAATTTTAGCCATTCTAACTGGTGTGAGGTGGTATCTCATTGTGGTTTTGATTTGTATCTCCCTGATGCCAAGTGATGTGCAGCATTTTTCATGTGTCTGTTGGCCATTTGGATGTCTTCTTTGGACAGGTGTCTGTTCATGTCTTCTGCCCATTTCTTGACTGGATTATTTGTTTTTTGGGTGTTGAGTTTGATAAGTTCTTTATAGATCTTGGATACTAGCCCTTTATCTGATATATTGCAAATTTCTTCTCCCATTCTGTCAGTTGTCTTTTGGTTTTGTTGACTGTTTCCTTTTCTGTGCAAAACCTTTTGATCTTGATGAAGTCCCAATAGTTCATTTTTGCTTTCTTTTCCCTTGTCTTTGGAGGCATGTCTAGCAAGAAGTTACTGTGGCCAAGGTCAAAGAGGTTACTGCCTGTGTTCTCCTTTAGGATTTTGATGGATTCCTGCCTCATATTTAGGTCTTTCATCCATTTTGAGTTTATCTTTGTTTATGGTGTAAGAAAATGGTCCAGTTTCATTCTTCTACATGTGGCTTTCCAGTTGTCCCAACACCATTTATTTGTTGGAGACTATCTTTTCCCCCTAGGTATTCTTTCCTGCTCTGTTGAAGATTAGTTGAACATAGAGCTGAGGGTCCAATTCTGGGTTCTCTGCTCTGTTACATTGATCTATGTGTCTGTTTTTGTGCCAGTATCATATTGTCTTGATGACTATGGCTTTGTAATATAGCTTTACGTCTGGCATTGTGTTGCCACAGCTTTGGTTTTCTTTTTCAACATTCCTCTGGCTATTTGGGGTCTTTTCTGGTTCCATACAAATTTTAGGCTTATTTGTTCCAGTTCTGTGAAAAATGTCAATGGTATTTTGATAGGGATTGTGCTGAATGTGTAGATTACTCTGGGTAAGATAAACATTTGAATAATATTTATTCTTCCAATCCATGGGTGCAGGATGTTTTTCCACTTCTTTATGTCTTCTTTAACTTCTTTCATAAGTGTTCTGTAGCTTTTAGAGTACAGATTCTTTACCTCTTTGGTTAGGTGTATTCCTAGGTATCTTATGGTTTTCGGTGAATTGTAAATGGGATCGATTCCTTAATTTCTTTTTCTTCTGTTTCATTGATAGTGTATAGAAATGCAACTGATTTCTGTGCACTGATTTTATATCCTGCCACACTTCTGAATTCCTCTATGGGTTCTAGCAAATTTGAGGTGGAGTCTGGAGTCTTTTGGGTTTTTAACATAAAGTATCATGCCATCTGTGAAGAGTGAGAGTTTGACTTTTTTTTTTTTTTTGGTCAATTTGAATGCCTTTGATTTCTTTTTGTTGTCTGATTGCTGAGGCTAGGACTTCTAGTACTACGTTGAACAACAGTGGTGAGAGTGAACATCCCTGTTGTGTTCCTGACCTTAGGGGGAAAGCTCTCAGTTTTTCCCATTGAGAATGATATTCACTGTGGGCTTTTCTTTTATGATATTGAGGTATGTTCCCGTTATGCCTACACTGTGGAGCGTTTGAATCATGAAAGGATGCTGTATTTTGTCAAATGCTTTTTCTGCATCAGTTGAGAGGATCACATGGTTGTTGTCCTTTCTTTTGTTAATGTGATGTATTACGTTGATTGCTTTGCAGATGTTGGACCACCCTTGCAGCCCAGGAATAAATTCCACTTGGTCATGGTGAATAATCCTTTAATGTACTTTTGGATCCTATTGGCTAGTATCTTGCTGAGAATTTTGGCATTTGTGTTCATCAGGGATATTGGTCTGTAATTCTAGATGGAGCTCAATTAATGTTCCCTTTTCCAAGAGGGTTTCTTTTTTTATTTTTATTTTTATTTTTTTTAAGAGGTAGAATGTGTGTGTAAATGGGTGGGGTGGGCAGAGAAAGAGGGAGAGGGCGAATCTTAAGCAGGTTCCACACCCAGCACAGAACCCAATGTGGGGCTTGACCTTGTGACCCTGAGATCATGACCTGAGCCAAAATCAAGAGTCAGGTGCTCAACCAACTGAGCCACCCAGGTGTCCCAGGAGGAGTTCTGTCTTTAACATTTCTGAAGACTAGCTCAGTTAGTCCATGACTCATTTCTTATTCAAAAACATGACTCAACAGAGGGGAAAAAAAGTTAGCATGAAATGGAAGAGTTGTATGGGACCAATTTATTTTTTTGTGTTATTTTGCTTACATTTTAAAATTATGAAATAGATTGTATTTACAAGAGTGTGATGTAATGCGTGTGTATATTTAAGGAATAATTTTTAAAACGCCACCTTGCAAAACAGTCAGCACCCGCCACCTAGTTTAATAAATTGGACACAACTGATGTCATTGGAATCTCCTGCATGTGCTTTACTAATCACATCTCTCTCCCTCACCAGGGTAACTACTATTCAGTATTTGGTATTTATCATCCCCATATGTTCATACCAGCATTATTTACTTATAGCTACAAAGTGGAAATAGCCCAAATGTTCACCAGCTAATGAATATAAAAACCAAATGTGGCATATCCATATGATGGATTATTATTCTGCCATAAAAAGGAGTAAAGTACTGATACATGGCAGAAAGAACAAAGTACTATAAAGATCCATGGTCTTTCTTTGAGCTTCTATTCCACCATCCTGTTGTATATCCCTTGATGAAGACTATATTTTATTTTCTGCTGTAGATTTATAATCTTGGTAGTGAGTTGGGCACATTTTCCTACTTGACTTCTTTTTTTTTCCTTGAATGCCTTGGCTGTTTGGGAGAGTATTTTATTCTTCTGTATTGATTTTTGAATCAACTTATTGAATCCCATGAAAATGTTTTTGCTATTTTTTTGGAATTGCATTGGATTTAAGGTAATTCATATCTTTATAATATTGGGTATTCATATCCATGGTCATGGTATGTCTCTTCATGAAGACATCTTTAATGCCTTTAAATAAAGTTTTATAATTTTCTAACCATTAGTCTTAAACATCTTTAGTTAGATTTATACTTAGGTCTTAATAAATTTATGCTAAAGTAAATAGTATTTTTAAATTGCATGATTTATTGCTGGTATATAGAATCCATTGCCTTTTACATATCAGGAAACTTGCTGAATTCTTTTATTCATTCTCATAATTTGTCTATAAATTATTTTGGATTTTCTGAGGATAATTATATGTGGAAGAAGTGGCAGTTTTATTTTTATTAATCATTAACTTTTTTCTTGCTGTTATTTAAGAAATATATATCTTATTGTGCTGACTAGGCCCCCCCCAGTGCAATATTGAACAGAAGTTGTAATAGTGGGTGTGTTCTTGTGCTGTTCCTGATTTTAAAGAGAAACTTAAGTTTTACCATTTAGCATACTATTTAAGCGTAGTAAGTTTTTTGTAGATGTCCTTTTAAGTTAGTGAAATTGATTGTGTTCTTTTTTTGCTAAGAATTCTGCTGCCTCTTTCCCCTCCTCCCCCCCTTCCTCCTTCTCCCTCATCTTGTGCTTCATGAATAGCAGCTGAATTTTGTGGATTGCTCTTTCAATATTTATTGAGGTGACCACATGGTTTTTTTTTTTTTAAAGATTTTATTTATTTATTTGACACACAGAGCAAGATTACAAGTAGGCAGAGAGGCAGGCAGAGAGAGAGAGGAGGAAGCAGGCTCCCTGCCGAGCAGAGAGCCCGATGCGGGCCTCGATCCCAGGACCCTGAGATCATGACCTGAGCCAAAGGCAGAGGCTTTAACCCACTGAGCCACCCAGGCGCCCGACCACATGGTTTTTTCTCCTTTATTAATACAGTGAATTACATTGTACTAGTTTCCTGGGGCTACCATAACAAAGTGCCATAAATTGGGTGGTTTAACAACAGAAATGTATTGTCTCTTAGTTCTGGCGGCCGAAAGTCTAAAATCAAGGTGTCAGTGGTATTGGTTTCTTCTGAGGGCTTTGAGGCCTTTTTCCTAACTTCTGGTAGCTTCCAGCATTCTTGAGCTTATAGATGGCATTCTTCCTATTTCTTCACATCATCTTCTCTATATCTGTCTTTTTGGCCCCCCCAAAAAAAATTTCTTTTTGTAAGGACAAAGTCATATTGGATTAGGGTCTACTTTAATGACCCCATCTTGATCATTGGCAAAGACTCTATTTCAAATAAGCTCACATTCCTGGGTACCGGGGTTAGGATTTCAACAGCTTTTAGAGAGATACAAGTCAACCCATAACATATGTGAATAATTTCCCAATGTTGAACAAACCTTGTATTCCTGTAGCATGCTATTTTGTTTTATACTTACATTGTTGGGTCTAGTTTCTTAATCTTTTATTTAAATTTAACTTTGAGGGTACCTGGGTGGTGCAGTTGGTTGGGCATCTCACTCTTGGTTTTGGCACAGGTCGTGATCTCAGAGTCGTGAAATTGAGCCTCGTGTGAGGCTTCAAGCTCACTGCAGAGTCTGCTTGAGATTCCCTCTCCCTCTTTCTCCCTGCCTCTCCCCCTCTCAAATAAATAAATAAATCTTTAAAAATAAATATATAAATAAACAAATTTAACTTTGAACTTCTGCCTACATATTCATCCATGAGATTGGCCTGTAATTTTCATTACTGATCTTTGTTGGCTCGGTTACCAAAATTCTACAAGCCTCATAGAACAGGTTTCAGGAAGTAGTTCCTCTTTTTTCTGTTTTTAAAAATTTTTTGTTGAAAAATTTCAAACCTATAAAGGTAGAGAAAATAATGAGAAGAGGACTCATGTGCTCATTACTCAGCTTTGAAAATTAACAATAGGCAGCCAATTGTATTTTATCCATCACACACTGGGTCATTCAGCCTGGGCTGCCATAAGTTACTGTAGACTGGTAGCTTAAACAGCAAACATTTATTTCTCACAGTTCTGGAGACCGAGAAGTCCAACATGTAGGTTTGGCCAATTTGGTTTCTGACGAGAACTCTTTTTCTGGCCAGTGGAAGGTTGCCACGGTAGGGAGAGATCGTATCTCTTGTGTCACTTTTCAAAAGGGCCCTAATCCGGGCGTCTGGGTGGCTCAGTGGGTTAAAGCCTCTGCTTTCGGCTCAGGTCATGATCTCAGTGTCCTGGGATCGAGGCCCGCTTCCGGCTCTCTGCTCGCCAGGGAGCCTGCTTCCTCCTCTCCCTGTCTCTCTGCCTGCCTCTCTGCCTACTTGTAATCTCTCTCTCTGTGTCAAATAAATAAATAAAATCTTTAAAAAAAAAAAGGGGGCCCTAATCCCATTCATGAAGTCTCCANCTACTTGTAATCTCTCTCTCTGTGTCAAATAAATAAATAAAATCTTTAAAAAAAAAAAAGGGCCCTAATCCCATTCATGAAGTCTCCGTCCTCATGACCTAATCACCTCCTAAAGGCCCCACCTACAAATACCATCACACCGGGGATTACAGCGTCAGCATGTGAACTTGGGTGGGGGTGGGGGACACAGACATTCCATCCATAGCACACATTCAACCTGAAATGATTATTTATTTTTCTTATAGAAATTTAATTTAGATGTATTTATTTTTTATTTCAATTATTTATTGTTTTAGAAATTATTTTTTTGTTTATTTTTTTAAGTTTTTTTTAATTTGTTCATTTGAGAGAGATACAGGGACCGAGAGAGCACAAGTGGGGGAGGGGCAGAGGGAGGGAGAGAAGCAGGCTCCCCACTGAGCAGGGAGCAGACATGGGGCTCCATCCCAGGAGCCTGAGATCATGACCTGAGCCAAAGGCAGATGCTTAATCATCTGAGCCGCCTAGGGGCCCCTTAAAATTTTTTATTATTTAAAGTCAATGTAGTTAACATATAGTGTATTTTTAGTTTCAGGAGTAGAATTTAGTGATTCATCAGTTGCATATAACACCCAGTGCTCATTACATCACGTGCCCTCCTTCATGCCCACCCCCCAGTTACCCCATCCCTCCCACCCACCTCCCCTCCAGCAACCCTCAGTTGTCTGTAATATTAAAGCAAATTCCATACCTCCCATCTTTCATCCAAAATTGTATCAGCATGTATCTGTAAAAGGTAAGGCATCTTTTCAAAAACATAGCCACAATGCCATTTATAATGCCTAAGTTCCTTTCTAAAAATATACAAAGTTAGAACGGTGTAATGGACTCTCTCCTGTGCCCATTTCTCCGCTTTGATAATGATCAGCTCATCTCAAATCCCTCCCAGGGCCCCTCCAAATTACTTCGAAGCAACTCTCAGGCATTATAAAATCTAACTTTAAACTTTAATTCCTATGCCTAACTGATAAGGACTCTTTGTTTAACCACGCTGCACTACTTTGTTACCTAAAAATTGCAACTGATCACATATCCGGTGTGTGTTCATGTTTCCATTATGGCCTCATACTTTCTTTAACTGTTGATCTGTGTGAATCTAATGCAGAGTCCACATGTTGCATTTAGCTGATCAATTTCTTGAGCCTTTTAGCATCTCTGGTTTTCTCCTCTTTTTATTGATCTGATTTGGGGCCATTTATTTGTTGAAGAAATGAGATCATTTACCCTATAAATTTCCCACATTCTGGATATTGTGTGATCCAGACATGACGTCAGTTAACATTTTCTTCTCTCTGCTTTATTTTCTGAACACTGGTGCTAGTTGGACCCAGAGGCCTGATCAGAATCGGGTTTTTTGTTTTGCTTTGTTTTGTTTTGTTTTCTGTGTTTGGCAAAACTCTCTCCTCAGCACTCATGGTGCTGCATATTTTGTCAACCAAGAGACCTGTCAAGTCTGTTTTGGGAAACTGTGAACCTTCTCACAGATTTTTTTTTTTAAGTGGTCATCTGATTTGTGTTTGTCATAGGTTTCAGGAGTTTCAGAGGATGTAACTTTGGACATACTCTAAATATTGACCTAAAAATTGTCTTATTGCCTGTTTGAATGTTTCCAGGGTAATCTAAATACCAAAACAATTTTATGTCTTGTCCCCTGCCTTCCCTCCAAGACCCCCATTGCCCGGCAGAGACCAGACCAGACCAAATGTGCGCACTGAGCCCGCAGGATGAGAAAGGAAGAGGGCAAGTCAGGCATGCCCAGCTCCTTGTCCCAAACTCACCAGAGGAGGTGCTGAATTCGCAGTCAGGAGAAGCTAGGGGTGTTTCCAGACTACTGTTCCTTCAGAGGAAAGTGCGAAATCAAAAGGAGGGAGATTCCTACCCCCTCCACCCTCGTATTTTCATCCTCAGGCCATTATTCCCAAATGGAACTGATTATAGAATCACACACAGGCATTTGTTAAAAAACAGATGCCAGGAGATTCTCACTAGGAGATTCGTGGAGAGGCCTTGGGATCTGTTAGGCACACTTATCTTGTGAGTTTAGTACTGTCAGGTTTGCAATGTTCTAGAAAACCAGCAGTTAAACAGGTGGCACCTTCGTCCAAAGATAGTAGCTTCAAATATGAACAAATCGTTTTCTTTATCATAAAACAGGATAATGATGTTTATCTCCTGGAGGTGTTGGAGGATTAAACGAAATGGCACATTCATTCACTTAATAAATATTTATGGAGTGTCTGCTAGGGTGTATAGCAGTGTCCTGGATGCTGGGATGGGCAGGCACAGAGAAGGGGAACGTTGCCTCGGTGAGGGAGACAGGCCTTAAAACCACAGGACCAAGGATGTGGGATGAAGGCAGCAGAACTGAGCAGGAGTGTCTTTGCTGGTCAGTATGGGGCAATGCTGACCACTTTCTCTACCTGCTTGCTGCAGGAAAAAACTCACAAGTCTAAAAGGTGAATAGCTGTTACAGGTTGAACTGTGGCTTTCCAAAATTCGTATGCAGAAATCATAACCGCCAGTAGCTCAGAATGTGACCTTATTAGGAAACAGGGTTGTTGGAGATGTAATTAGTTAAGATCATACAGGGATTGGGGGGGGTGCTGGGCCAATGTGATCAGTGTCCTTATAAAAAAGGGGAATTGCGGGGGGAGGGCCCTGGGTGGCTCAGTTGTTTAAGGGGTTGCCTTTGGCTTAGGTCATAGTCCCAGGATCTTGGGATCGAGCCCCGCAAGGGGATCCTTGCTCAGCAAGGAACCTGCTTCTCCCTCTGCCTGCTGCTGAGGGCGCTCCCCCTACTTGTGCACTCTCTCTCTCTCTCTCTCTCTCTCTCTCTCTCTGTCAAATAAATAAATAAAATCTAAAAGAAAAAAAAAAGGCGGGTGGAATTTGGGAGCACCTGGGTGGTGCAGTTGGTTGGGTGTCCAGCTCTTGGTTTCAACTCAGGTCATGATCTCAAGGTCATGAGATCGAGGTTAAGCAGCCCTCCTGTCACATAGTCAGTAAGTAGCCAGGATGCAAACCCGACACACCTAAAATCTGCCAACTCTAATTTGGAGTCAACACTTAAAACTTGGAGCATTGAATGTCCAGAGGCACTTGAAACCAGTTCACTGGATATTTCTGGAATGATTCCTGACTGTTCTCATGGCACAATGCCATGTCAGGGGGGCCACCGATGCCTCTTGGCTTCCTTTGATCCAATTAGTCAAAACCAAAATCCAGGAGTCATCCCATTAGGGGTCCCCGAAAGAGCTGTGTTTGCCTCTGAGTCTACAAATACCCCTACCCTGTTTTTCCACCAAATGTGAAAGGCAAAGGCAACTGAGACGCACATATATTTTATGAGCAGTAGCAGGTTTGGGGATTGCTTTGCACACAGAAAGCCAATCAGTTGGAAGGCACATGGCAGCATCTGACTTTGAAGGAACTTTGGTGCCCCTGAGCCAGATGGGAATCCTAGGACTGCCATCACCTGACATGACCCAGGACCCAAGGGACTGTCCCTGCAACACTGAGCACAGCTCCGTGGGCAGCTTGAGCCTCCCCCAGGGTCTTCCCTCCTTGGGTCTTGTCAAGCTGTTTTCTCCCCCCCACCCAGAATTGCACGCTTTGTTGGGGGACAGTGCGGAGCCTGGCCTGGCCCACCCTTCAGGATTTTGCAGCTGCCTTAATCTAGGATTTTATTCTGATGCAGCCTTCCTTCCAAAGCCAGAAGTGGCAGAGTGTCTCCAAGCTCTGGGGTGGAGGGATGGGTGGGAAGGAAGACCACATGTTGCTGAACAGTCTCCTGGCCAAGAGCCCTGGCAGGCAGAGCGGGGTTGGAGCCAAGTCAGCTCGCTGGAAGAATGGTGATCCGAGGCATATGGGGAAGGCGGTGATGAAAGGTGGGACCCTGCTGGGGTCCCTTTGAGACATGTAGAAGTACAATATGATGGCAAGGTCATGGGTGCTAGAAGCAGACATACCAGCATTAATTATCCAGTCAGCTTCCATGCCAATCTCACTGTCCTATCTCCAAATCATACCTCTTGGGTTTTCTAAGCTAATGCATATGAAGCATCTCACCCAAGAGCATTCTAGAAGCCTGCAAGATGTCCCTCTCCTGCTCCCTCTTCTTCCTCGCATTTCCTCGATGACAGTGATATTTTAAGTGTGTCCTAAGGGTCCTTTGCCATTTCTATCTGAGCAACATTTCTTAAGAACTTCCTTAAGCAAAGCACAGAGCTTGGCATGGGAGATGGAGAAACAAACACTGGGCCCCTGGTCCCTGTTGTCATTTCACTTACTGGAGCCCTGGAGGTTCCCGTGGGAGGCCACAGGGGATTGGTCCAGTGAGCGGTTTCCACCAGGGTGATCAACTGTCCCAGTTTGCCCAGGACTGAGGGATTCCGGGGACTTGCGGCTGAAATCAAGAAAGTCCCCTAATTGCTGGTTGCCCTCATTCCAACACCCTAGTTGCCCAACGGCCCACACATACATCTTAAGTAATACACTTGGCTCAGCTGAGTTCTGCCTTTATCACATATGTAGTGAATTTTCAAGGAAGATTTTGTCTGAAAAAAAATTTTTGTTACCTTAAAAAAAAAAAAAGCGTTTCTTGACACCTTCACCTCCATGCTCTGCCCTACAGACTGCTTCTTCTGCAAACAGTTTGCACATATCCCGTACCAACTGTGACTCAGCAGCTGGACGGGGCACATGTGCCGAACTCCTCTCGGTCTATGAAATGGGGTGATCAGTGCCTGCTTAGAGTTTCCATGGAGGGAACTTATGTTTTGAACTTGAAAATCACCCCTGTGAATACAGCTCCCCCCTAAAACATGGGTCTTTAGGCAGGAAAACTGACCCTCGATTTACCTATGTGTTTGGATGATTCCTTATTCCTTATGACTGAACCGAACCTTATTCCCAAGAACACAGAAGCCACGGTCTACCTTCGAGATCCCTCGTGCCTAACTATATTCGAGCATCTTGCTCTGCAAGGGCATGCATGACTGAGCATCCCTGCCATCCTGGGGGTTCTGGCCTGTGATCCTCATTGAAGGATGCTCTAATTCCTTCCAAGACACTGACGCCCCTCTCAGCAAAGACATAGAGGCCCTGGGGTCCTGAGCATTCTTGCCTGCGTGGAGATGGTCTACCAAGGAAACAGAAGCTCTGTGTGGTGTGCACCTCCACCTCCTGGGACTTCTTTCATCCCAGAAGTCGGGACAGCTTTGCTCTGACCCCAGAATCTTTCCACCAGTTTCTCTTCTGCCCTCATCCAGGAGCTCATGCTTCCTTCACAGCTGGTGAGGTTGCCTTGACACTGGCATCGCCCAGAGATGCTGAGTGTCCTTTAGGGAAGAATTCAGCCAGGAAGATAATAGATGCTAATGTCAGAAGGGGAGCCCTGGGGGAAAGATTCGGGAGAGAATCACCTTGCAAGAAGTGGAGTGCCGTTTCTGTCTTTTCTCCATGGAATTTTGATCTGCCCTTGCTAGAGAATGAGGTCAGACAAATGAGTTTATTTATTCTCTAGGGTCACTCACAGAATGGAAAGGTCACAGAGCACAGGAAGATTTGGGGGAGCAAACCACCATGAGTGGTATTACCCAAAACTTGGCACTTCCAAGATTTTTTAAAATTTTTTATTTTATTTTTTTAACTTTCACAGAATATTAATTGGGCTGCTGTTTCTCAGACAAAACAATTCCCTGAAGTCTGAGTCTTCCCTTCTGGATTTACAGACTCTATCAAGGCATTTTGTCAAGTCCCCAGATTTTAAATTATTTTTTGAGGCTGAACTCCTGCTTGTCACAGCAGAAACGTGCTCTTCATTCTAAGAGGGAGAAAAAAAGAAGTTTTCTAGGGTTATTCTTAAAGAGGTTGTTGACAGTGGAGGCAGCTGATTTCGAGAGGAAATAACCCCACCCAATTAGAAAATGGGCAAAGAATCTGAAGAGACATTTCTCCAAAGAAAACATACAAAGCGCCAATAAACATAGGAAAAGATTCTGACCATCATTAGCCATCAGGGAAAGGCAAACCCACAGTGAGACACCCTCCACATCTATGGACGTGGCTGGAATCAAAAAGGCAGTTAATAACAGGCGTCAACGGAAGATATGGAGATGTTGGAACACACACACACACACATGCACACACGTTGCTGGTGGGAATGAAGGCTGCTGCAGCCACTTTGGGAAACAGTCTGGCAATTCCTCAAAAGGTTAAACAGAGTTACCATGTGGCCCAGAAATTCCACTCCTAGGTGTTTACCCAAGAGAATAAAAAATGGATATCCATATAAGCACTTGTATATAAATGTTCATAGCACCATGATTCATAATAGCCAATAAGTGGAAGAACTCCAATGTCCATCAACTGATGACTAGAGAAATAAAATGTAGCCTATCCGTAGAGTGGAATATTATTGACAGTAGGAATGAGTTCAGGGCACCTGGGTGGCTCAGTCGTTTAAGCGTCTGCCTTCGGCACAGGTCATGATCTCAGGGTCCTGGGATCAAGCCTTGTTTTGGGCTCCCTGCTCAGCAGGGAATCTGCATGTCTCTCTCCCTCTCTTTCTGTCCCTTCCCATCTGCCTGTCCTCTCTCTTCCTCTCTCTCTCTCTCAAATAAATAAAATAAAAAGGAATGAGTTTTGGCACAAGGGACAGCCTGGGCGAACCTTGAAAATAAGACGCTAAAATGAGAAGTCATTCACAAAAGACTACATATTGTATGATTCCATTTATATGAAATGTCTAGAATAGGCAAATCCATAGAGACAGAAAACAGATTACTGATTGCCTGGGGCAGGGTGTAAGGAAAGAAGAGGAAGCGGGAAATGAGGAGGACTTTTGAAGGGCAAGGGATTTCTTTCAGGGTGATAAGAACATTCTGAAATTATTGATGGTGATAATTGTACAATTTTGTGACTGTGCCAAAAACCATTGATTTATACACTTAAGTAGGTAAGTTGTATGCCATTTAAATTACAGTTCTGTTAAGTTATTATTTTTTAAAGATTTTATTTATTTGACAGAGACAGAGAGAGATCACATGTAGGCAGAGAGGCAGGCAGAGAGAGAGGAAGAAGCAGGCTCCCTGCTGAGCGGGGAGCCTGGTGTGGGGCTCAATCCCAGGACCCTGAGATCATGACCTGAGCTGAAGGCAGAGGCTTTAAACCACTGAGCCACCCAAGTGCCCCTATTATTTTAAAAAGGGAGGAATCAACTCTTGAACTGATTGATGAGGACCAAGTGACAGTCACCAAGGTGAAAGAAGAAAAGCAGAGCCTCCCAGCAGCAGGAACAGTGTGTGCAAAGGCCCTGTGACAGGAGAAAGCATGGTGATTTTGGAGTTCTGAAAGGAGGCCAGCGGGGCTGAGCCCCCAGAAAGTAATGAAGAGCAGGGAGGAGGGAGGAAGATGGGCAGCTGGTAGGGGCAAAGTTCTAGAGGACTTTGCCGGCCAGGGAAGGGAGTTTTGTCTTTGTCCTCAGAGCATGGAAAGCTGTTACAGGAAATGACTATCAGATTTACTTTATGAAAAAATGGACTGAGCTGCAGTGTGGAGAATGGATTGGAGAGAAGTTAGAGAGAAAAGTTAAGAGCCAGTGGCTGATCCTGGATTAGTTCAATGACGAACAGCACTCGGAAGTTTCTGATCGTCACAGGTACCTTGAGAAATAAATGCATCTGCAATCAGCATCTCCATTTGACACATTAAGAAGTTAAGACGTTATGTGTTATTGTGTGAGGTCATTCAGTAGATTCCAACAGAGATGGTTTCTCCATTTCCCCCTCGATGGAAATAGGAAACGCTGCTCCCCCACTCCCCCCAAGGACAGATCTTCTTTCTTGGCTCTGGGCCAGGGCCAAGTTGGCATTTGCTTTGGTTCCTCCTCCTCGGAGCACACGGATTTACTTTTCTCCTCCTGGGTTTGCTGAAATGAAATGGAACAATGCCAAATACTCAAGCCTGCACCCTGGAGACCCAGATCCCCAGAGGAATCCCAGCTCCTCCCCTGATGCACTGTGGCCTCGGCCTTAACCTGTCTGTGCCCCAGGTTCCTGGGCAGTAAGACGTGTCGTTCAGGGGACCCTTGAGAGGATGAAGCAAAACAGTCCCCATAAAGGGCTTGCAGCAGAGCCTGGTATATGTCAAGTACCCAATAAAAATTGGCCATTACCATCATTTTCCTGATCGTTATGGCTTTGAACGAAAAGCATGCCCTTCGCATCCCAGCATCTGGTGGCTTTAGCATTTTACCAGCGTCTCTCTTAAGCCAAACTCTCTTCCTCCATCTCCTCTGCACCAACCAGCCATCCGCCCTCTGGTCCTGACAGCCGACCGAGACAGAGGCGCACAGGGCAGGTGCTGTAGCGCAGAGGTGGTGTGTGAATCCGGAGTTCCAGCCCCAGCTGCACCTGTCCCCTTCGTGTCTGTTATACTGTCCCTGTTGCATTCCTTCCTATGGACGCGGAAGGCTCTCTGCCGTCTGCCCACTTCATTTAAGCCCATACATGAGACCAGAGCAAGCTTCCTGGGCCCGAGGCCTGTGTAGCTGCCCAGGGCCCCGTGTTGAGAAGGGCCCATCCCTGGTTCAGTTCTCTGCCCTGGCTGTCTTGAAATTCTTAAGAATTGTTGAACGAGGGGGCCCTCTCTGAATGTCCCTTTTGCACCGGGCCCTGCAGATGATGCCGTGCGTCTTAACAGTGTTCACCTGTTGCCCCTCCAACTACTGGTAAGCACCAGGAGCGGCGGTACAGGGGAGCCCAGCTGTTAGCCAACTTAGAATCAGGAAGGAAAGCCTGGCACAGGCTGTGCCTGGGCACACGCTTGGCTTCTAAGCAAACATGGGAGGTAAAGGTTAAGATTAAAGGATCCGTAGCAAGAGCTATAGGTCCTAGGAACCACCCCCACCACACACACACACACTGTTCAGTGTCCCCGTAGCTCTTCAGGCTAAGAACTAGGCCTGTGTCTGTGTTCACGTCCTGTGGCTGCCGTAGCAAAGTAACAAACTGGAAGCTCACACAAGAGCAGTTTCCTCACAGTTCTAGAGGCTGGAAATCCATGACCGAGGTGTTGGCAGGGTTGGTTTCCTCTGAGGCCCTCACCATGGCTTGGAGGTGGTGGTCTTCTCCTTGTGTCTCTGTGCTTCCTCTGTGTACCTCTGTCCCTGTCTCCTCTTCTTTTAAGGACACCAGTCATATTGTATCAGGACCACTCTAATGACCTCACTTTAACTTATTTAAAGACCACATTTCCAAATAAGGTCACATTCTGGGGTACTGAGGGTTAAGACCAACAGAGGAATGTGGGAGTGTAACGGTTAATTTTATGTACCAACTCGACATGGATCATGGGATGCCCAGATAGTTGGCTAAGCATCCTTTCTAGTCATGCCCATGAGGGTATTTCTGGATGAAATTAGCATTTGAATCAGTGGACTCAGTACATTGGTTTGCCCTCCTGAATGTGGGCCGGCATCGTCCAATCTGTTGAGGGCCAAAGTAGAATAAAAGGGCAGAGGAAGGAAGAATTTGGTCTTTCCTGCCTAACTGATGGGACACCCATCTGCTGCTGTCCTCAGCACTCTAGTACATAGGCCTCCAGATTCAGACCGAGCTGCATCCCCTCCTCCCCATCGCCAGCTTGCAGACCACAAATCATGGACTTGCAGCCTCCATGATGGCAAGAGCCAATTCCTTGTAACAGATCTCTTCCTGCGTCCGTATCTAGGAAGAACCTGTTGGATCTAGAGACCCCCAACCGATACAGAGGAGGACACAATTCAGCTCATATCAGTGTCCTTGGAGACTGTGGCTCCTTGGAAGGGCAGTGTGAGTGCATCACCCCAGGACCTTGGGAGATGAATGTCATGTCTACATGTGTGTACTGACACAAGTATCCACCAAAGGCTTTGCTTTCAGCCTTTGGAACAGTGCTCACAGGTCCAGTGAAATTCAGGTGCTCTGTTCTGCTCACCCTCCAGCAGGCCTATACTGCATCCAGCAAAGCATTAAGAACACAGACAAAGGACAGCTTCTGCGGGCCTCGTTCTAACGTTTCACATCTGTAAAATGGAAATCCTTCCTGGGACTGCTGTAAAGCTGACCTTAGATAACCCTTGAAAACCACTTAGCAACAATAAACAATTCATTATTAAATGCTATGTGTGGCTCTCACGTAGTGCTGGTCAACCTAGTCACTCAGTCTTGGAATTAGGGTAAAAAAATCCCTCAAAAGCTAGGCAGCTTCTGGAAACAAGTCTTAGGCCTACTTTGTGGATCAACCAGGACCCCTAGATCAACATGTCTGGATAGCCCAAATCCTTAGTTTAACACACAATTTCCCTGATTTTCTTGACGAGAGTCTTGGGACTTAATAGCACTCATCACCTGAATTTTCTTTTTTTTTAAATTTTATTTATTCATTTGAGAGAAAGAGACAAAGAGTACAAGCAGCAGGAGAGGCAGAGATAGAGGGAGAAGCAGGCTCCCCACTGAGCTGGGAGCCCGATGTGGGACTGGATCCCAGGACCCCGAGATCATGACCTGAGCCAAAGGCAGATGCTTAACCATCTGAGCCACCCAGGCGCCCACCTGAATTTTCTTGATGCTAATCTTGATCTTCAGTCTTCAAATTGGTGGACCTGTGGTTATTTTTACCATCTTCGCAGCACACATTTATGTGAACTGTGCTGATGGATTGGAACTGTTTGTGGGTGTGTGTCGGGAGAGGAAATGACTCTTCCTAAGGAACCATATACGGATTGAGGGAAAATGTAATCTGACAAGGGGGAGACTAATTGGAATATAGTTGAGCTTTATAGATGCTAATATTTTTATTACTGTTTACAAATCCAGTTAATGACTTAGGCAAATGAGAGTTTCATGCTCTCCAGGTGAGCCTCTGAGCCCAGAAGCTGTGGGGGAAGGGGGAGCCACTGCCTCCTGGAACTTTTAGGGACGTTTGGTTCCCTCAACACAGGTTTACCTATGGTTTATGGCATTTTAGGCCTGTACACTCCACACCCATTGCCATTTCTGACTCCCTTCCCACCTGGCTTTTTCCATATTCATTTCTCCATCTCCAGCTGGAGGAAGTCATGGGGCACCATTCTGTCCAGTGAGGCCTAAGGGCGTCCCTGTGGGGTGATGACACTAGAAAACATTTCCATCTGTTAATAAAAAGAAGCACACGCTGCTGGCCCCCACTGTTCCCCTCACTTTGCCCTCTCCTATAATCCACAAACACAGAGATCCTACCTGGGGCCACAGCAGTCATTTTGGGGCCATGAGGCAACAGGCTGAAGCATTACAGATGGCAGTGTGGGAAGAGAGTAGAGCATCCTAGAGCATCCTGGAGCAGTTGAGCCAACTTGACTCCTTGAAGTGTGAGAAACATAAGCCCTGAGCTTTGTAAGCCACGGGCTGCAGGTGTGCAGCCACACCTCTTCCCAGTGGACATCCGTGGACATTCTAAGTGCTTTAAGGAGTACTTTGGGAGAATGAATGTTATTTTAAAAATAGAACCCAGAGAAACCCCTGGACTAAGGGCCTACATGGCCTCGAGCGGAAGAGCATGGCCAGATAACTAAGTGGGTGCAGCCCGAACAGAAGCAGTCGCCAGTGAGAAGGCAAAAGGCGGAAGGAAACACTAGGGCTAGGGATGGGGGTGGATCAGGAAGTGCAAAACCGGCTGCAGAAATAATGCCCTTTCTAGACCGGAGCCTGAGCCGCACCAGGGCACAGAACGGGGCACGTTGTCTCCACTTTTGTGTTCCATGTCATCAGGGGCATGCCTCCATGCTGTCACGACACAGGAGCAATGAAAATAAGCCGTGTGTGCACGTCACTCTGCAGTTTGCACAGCATTTTAGCCCTTCTTTTGTCTTCCGATCGGTCCAGCTGTTTCCCATTCTGGCAACATCAGGGGGCAGAGGACACAGGGAGATGGATGGGCTGAGTTGGGTGACCCCCCAAGGAGGGGCCTCTGGAAAAGGTGCCCAAATGGCCAAGGACTTCTCTGCCCAGGGGCCCTTCTGGGGCTTTGGTTCAGTAACCATGAAGGTTGCAAGGAGGAGGAGCTGAGAGACGAGGCGGTAGGCAGACTCCTCCAAGGGTCCGCCTTGGCACAGAATGATCAATGTGCAGTGAGTAAAGGCAGGTGCAGAGCTGATGTGTGGGCTCCCTGTGGGCATCTGACTTTCCAGAAGCTGTCTGCCAGGCCGGCCCACCTCCCCTCCCCTGCAGAGGTTCTGTGGTGAGGCTGGCAGGCTCTAGGTAATAAATGGGCTCCTACTTCCCCAACTTTCCTTCTCTCTTTGTGTGTCTGTGCCTGGGGAAGGGTGTCGTTCCTCATGTCAGCCTCAGGCTTGCTTTGATGGATGAGCCGGAATGCTGCCTCCTCCGTGCACCTGCTTTCTGCAGCCAGCCCCTCCCTTGCCATAGTGGATACTGTGGCCTGAGTGTTCACTCTGGTAGATGTGAAGATTCTGGGCAGGACTGAGGGCAGCCTGACCAGGTCAGGAGAACACCATGGGGGTGTGAAGTTAAATACTCCTAGGCAGACTTAGCAGGTCCTGGTGGCCACTCAGTAATGCGGGGGTATGGGGCTGTGGGGGTAGGAGGGTGATGGCTGAGCTAATAGACGTGAGAGCCAGCTGAGCTCCAGGCACCGTGTAACCCGGTTATTTGTAAGGCTCTCACGACCCTGGAAACTCCTTCCCCTTCCTCCTCCTCCTCATCTCCTTCTTCTTCCTTCAAGAGAAGTCAGTGTTTCTACCAGTTAAGTTGGAATCCCTTCCCAACAGTGTTGGCGCAGGTCTCTGCAGGCTCATGAAACCATTTGGAAGATGGAGACATTGTCCCTTTCCCTTGTCTTTGTCAAGATTAACCTCGGTCTTTCTCTACTGTTCTTTACACCAGGCTCTCCTGCCCCCAACTTGATTTTCATGAGCACGTTGAATGGTCCTGGGTTAAACTCCTGACTAACCACATTGAGGTTACCAAGCTCATAGGTTAACATCTTCTTGTGGCCCCCAAACAGCTGGTGTCAGCAGCCTCCCCCCACCCCGTCTGAAGGTGGCACCTTGCTTCTCCCTGCCTCAGTTTCCCTAAGGTGCTGAGCCTTTGGGAAACGTACATATGAGTAGGTGTGTGTGTGTCTGTGTCTGTGTGTGGCCTGCTGTGCTGTGTTGGAATTGTCCAGAGGCAATGGCCCTGTGACTCAGTCATCTATCAGTTAACCATGATTTCATCTGCGGGAAACAGAAAATCTGACTCCTGGGCTCAAGTGGGAGGGCTTACTGTTCTCCCCTAATAAGCAGTCAGAAGGTGGGCAGTTGGCGGCGAGATTCCGTGTCTCCTCCATGTCAGCACCACCATGCTCTCATTCTCTAGATCTTCCCTGGGATTGTTGCTTTTGTGAAGAGGCAAGTGTCTGCTAAGGTGGCAGGCATCATGTTTGCATCAGGCTGGGGAGATGGCAAGGGATGGCAGGAGTGGTCTGCCGTCTCTGGTCAGAAAAGCAAATGCAGATCTCCACTGGTGTCTCATTGGCCAGAACCGTATCACTTGGGAGAATAGCTCGAGAGTGCTNCTTTAAAAAAAAAAAAAAAGCAAATGCAGATTTCCACTGGTGTCTCATTGGCCAGAACCGTATCACTTGGGAGAACAGCTCGAGAGTGCCCCAGCAGTGATGCTGGTGACAGATGCTTTTCTCTTTATCATCAACCTCCGGGGATCACTGTCCAGGCGCTGTCCACCTGTTTCCCCATCATTCCTATAACTGTCTCCCTTCTTTCACTCTTAACTCATCCCAAAAAAACAAGCACTAGAGGAATGGCCTTGAATTTGCTCAAATTTGCATTAAAAACTTAAGTCTCTTACGGACTTAAGACTTCACTATGAGTAACAAATGATCAGAAAGACCTCAGTGTTGTGACATCAAAGTTGGGAATCGTGGCCATATATAGCAAGTTGAAATGGCCAATCCATAGGAGAAACCAATTTAGAATAGATTAAATGGGTTCTGTCTTAAAGGGAGCCATTTTAAATGGACTTCCCTGTGGATTGTCCAAAATTCAGCCCCAAATCTATCCATACCATAGTACCCACATCACTCCTCTCTCTCTTCTCCCCCGTGAAACTCAGGATGTCTGTATATAAAAACTCATTAGATCATATTGAAGATGGAAGCTATTGCTTTGATTTATGTTCAAGGGAATGCAGTTCTTTTTCTTTATGAGTTTAGATTTATGAACTATCTCTTCTCCCTCCCCCAACACATGCACATTATTTTAATGTTCTTTTGATATATATCTCTGTGTGTTCTTCATTTCTCTTATTTTCATTTAATTACTCCATGGATTATTTTTAGCATGCAGACTAAAATTTTGGAAGGGAATAAAAGCACACCTGGCACACAAGACCTGTGGTATCTACTTGCTACCGTTTCTCTGTATGTATCTGCAAATCTTTGGAAATGGGTCGAGATGGGGGTCAGGCTCACCCCTGCCTTGTTAAACTTGAATGGTGGTTCTCCACCACCATAGCAGGTGCAGTGCATGTAACTGGTTACTAATAATAGAGTTTACAAATGATTTATTCTTTTCTCATTTAATAAGCTAAAGCAAAGTCAAGATTTTCCCTACCATTCTCGGTCACAGCTACTCCAGCCTGCTTTCTGGAGAGGGAGGGATGGCTCTCTGGCTGTGAGCAGAATACTGAGCACAAGGAAAAACATGCTTTACCAGCGCCAGAAGGAGAGTGAGAGCCATTGTGGGTGTAACCCGAGTGGTTGGGGGTGGTTACAAAGTATCCAACCATTCAACATCTATGTATTGAGCTGTTTATTAGGGAATACAGCCGGGAAAGTAGAAACATGATCCCTGCTCTCAAGGATCTTACAACCTGGTGGGGGAAATAGATAAGAAATGAGACAAATAGAAAAAAAAAGTAAGAAAGAAATGAGACAAATAGAGAAAATTAGTAGCCTGCCTTAAAGAACTGCCTTTAGCCAGTCTTTGCAGAAATAACCCTGTATAATAAGCCACTCCAACAGCCAGGGGCTTACAACAGCAGGTATTTATTCCTGAGTCACCGTTCGCTGGGCTCAGCTGGGCTTGGCCTCAGGCTGCAGATCAAGTTCAGTTTCGCACCATAAGCCTTTTACCCTCCTTGGTCTGGTGGTGCCTTGGATAGGTTCTTCTCATGGCCAGTAATGGGAGATCAAGAGGGTGGCCTTGGCCATCCGAACACATTTAAAGCTTCAGCTCAGATCACATTCATGAAAGTCCATTTGCCAACACAAGTCACACGGACAAGCCCAGTGTCAGCAGGGAGAGGAGAGCAAATGCTTACCAAACAATACTCAAGTCTGTCACAAGCATTGATTAAGAAGGAAGTAACAGTGCTGAGGATAGGGAGGGTGTTTTATGTAACATGGCTTCAGAAGGCCTCTCTGGAGAGAACTGAGGGACATTGGAGCTTAGAAGAAATTCACCCTGTGAAGAGGGGAGAATGGCGTACTTGGCAGAGAAACCCACAAATGGAAAGTTCCTGAGGCAGCAAAGTGCTTGGTGTTGGTAACAGCACAACCAGGAGGCTTGGAGTGTGGTGGGCAAGGGATGCTAGAGAAGTAGGAAAGTAGTATGGGACGGGATCCTACAGGGATTAAGGATTTGGGTTTTATTCCAAGTTCAAAGGGTTTTAGGCACTGGAGTGATACCATCTGATTGATATTTTCAAAAGATCCCTATAGCCACACTGAGGAACATGGATTAGAGATGATGGCTTTGACCAAGATGGTGGCCCCATCAATGGAAAAGAGCAGCTAAGTTGGCCATATATGCAGGAATTTCAGTTTTCAGATACTGCAGCACCTTTTCTAGAGAAACCAAGAAGGATTTCTCTTCCACAAATTTGTTTAGCATTTCATAAAATCTGAGTGCATCCCTGGGGTGTGTCCCACCTGTGAACACCATCTGTCACAAGAATCAGGGGGAGAGGCAGATGGAGAGTCCTTGCGTGTCCTGGATGTGAAGGTATATACCCCAATGGACACCTGCCTTACATTCTTCAAGCTGTGACTTTCAGAGTTTTGGGAAAGAAACTGCCTTTACGCCAATGTCAGACTCAGCCTTGGGGAGGGTTGATAAAACCCACATGTTGGAACCGTGAAGACTTCATCAAAAGAATCTATGGAAACGTCTTGGATGGAAAGCTCAGCCTTACAGCTCAGTGAGCCCAGGATGTTATATACCCAGACCACAGGTCATCCCCACAGCTGGGCTTAGTGTTCCATCTGGGAGGTCGACAAAGGCCAACTGCACACTCCTCGTAATTCCCGTGTCCCTGTTGCATTTGCTGCACCCACTGAATGAGAAGTGATAAAAGTAGAACCTCCAGGCCAGAATCCCAGTAGGAGGGTTTGATCCTGAGTGTTCTTGGCCCCATGGCTCTCTCTTCCTCAGACCCACCAACTCCCTGCTCCTGATTCGAGACCCATCAGCTTGGGACAGACATCTGTAGGCATTCATCATGGGATTGATGTTGGCCACTCTCTAAGTCAGGCCATGGGGGTAGTAGAAACACACCTCTCCAGAGTGTCCCTGAGTCCTGAGCCCAAGCCTGCAGGGATCTCACCACTCCTGTAATTCATATGAGGCTCTAAGGACCCACTTCGCTCTTAGAAAAGACACTCTTCCCATTGGAAACCTAGTTTGATGTTTCACAGGCCTGTCAGCAGATGAAGGAAGACATATGGCAGCCGCAGGATACATGCATTAAACAGAAACCTCTTCAGATCATGACTGTATGGGCCTTCCCTCTGTAGAAGACACTTGGCAGGCATTCCCGGGAGCTGAATCCCAGACTCGGAGAATTCATCCAGTGTGAGGCAGTCCTGGCTTTCCCAGGCTGGTCCCCGATCTGCTGGGTCTCATCCCAGATGTCACCTCTGCCAGGAGGCCTTCCTTGATCACTCTACCCAAGCCAGGATCCTATGTCTTTTTTTTCCTAGTACGCCACCTCATTTTTCCCTTTGTGGCACTTACAATAATCTTATTTGTTCACTCGTTTGTTATCTGACTCTTCCAGTTAGACCATACGCTTCTTGAGGACTGAGACCTCCACCTTCACTGTCCTGCTACCTAGCACAGAATCTGGCACATGGACATTTGGTGGATGGATGAAAAAAAGTGGGGCATGTGCAGGGGAAAACAAGGACCGTTTGTTGATAATATCTTTGCCTATTTAGGAACTGACAGGCTTCCCTGAAACTGTTCCAACTCAATGCTGTGGTTGTAATGAATGACAAATTTGGGAGCTGAAGTCCCTTGAGTCACAGCAAAGTGTTGGACAGTGTAGACAGGTCTATAATGAACTTGTCTCTTATTCTCAAATCAGTGCAGATTATAATGTGGAAACAGGTATGGCATCTCCCATCTTGTACTGGGAAGGACTGGAGAAAGTGAGCCAAGTATGAATCTCAAATGGAGTTTTGTGAGCATTTTCTCAAATTCCCATAGAAGAGTCATCATGTGTATCAGTGACACTGAAGCGGGCATATCCACCCAGAGGCTGAGTGGGTGAAACTGTTAACATTGAGGGAACTGTTTGAATAGAGGCTAGGCTCCTGGGTCTAACAAGAATGTCTTAGCTGATTATGCCTGCTGGACTCCATGAAATTATGTGCCAAATGGTGTGTATAGGTGTCCATATCCAATTACCTGAGAATGGGGACCATAGTCTTTTCAAAAGAGTCTGTGATCTCCAAAGAGGGTTAAAGATTGCTACTCACATTCCCTTTATGGGGAAGACCATATAGATCATAACTCGATGGAAACTAAAAGCAGGAACATGTCTTACTTCTTGGCCCCCTCACCTCTCCCCTTGTCTTGCCGATCATGGCAAGCATCATGAAATGAGGGTAGTTTGATGGGGTTCAGTATCAGCTATGAACTAGTTGGGGTTATGTGAGTGGTATGTGTTTACCTGGGTACCTTGGCCCTCCATCTTGGTTTAGCTCTTGGAGGTACATTTCATTCAAGTTATATAGACTTAGGATTCCTAGGACCGTATGCCTAGTTGATGTTTTCAGTGATTAAATAAAGAAGCCAAAAGGAAGTCGATTTACAAAATGCTTTACAAAATGTGGCCCAGGACTACCTACATCAGAATCATCTGGGTAACTTGCTAGAAATACAGATCTGCAGGCTCAAGCCCTGACAGGCTAGTCGGAGTCTCAGGCAGACTAGTCAAGCCTCAGACAGTCTGAGTCAGGGCAGGAATCTATGTTTTTAAAGAAGTTTCCCATGTCATTCTGATGCATAACAAAATTTGAACCTTGACCCTAGTAAGAGCTCTCAAATGTTCTCCGAGCTGACCCCAGAGTGAACAAAGACTGCCCTTGCTTGTATTCCTCTCCTTTAAGCTGACCTCATCTCCTATGGCATCCAAGACGTCTTCTTCAGACTTCTCCAGTTTTCACTGATTTTTTTTTTTTCTCTGTGAGTCTGGTACCCAGAAGTCTTGCCTTATTCTCCTTTCCATTTACGTCACCCTGGTCTCCTTAATTCAATTAGAAGCAATGAACTCCTCAAAGGCTACTTTGCACTCAATCCAATGCCTCATTTATCTCTAGGGGGAAGGAGAATATCCAGTAAACAACCTTTCTTCCAGGGTGCACCTGCTTCTCAAAATGTTCGCAAGCCTGTTTTAAGCTTTGCCATGTAGAAACCAAGTAGTCTTAGCTTACCAACCTCAAGTGTTGATGGTGGGCATGTCTTTCCTTCTGGAAATCACAGTCTTTTCCTGCTACTTCTTTTGGTTTTCCAAGGCCGCCCTTCCTGTTGGTATTTCCTTTGGAAGGAGGAGGAACTAGGCCCTGAAGAATTTGGATTACACTCAAAGATGCAATGAGCCGGTACCAAAAACTCACGGGTGCAATTAGATGGTGTAAAAAAAACACACGGGTCACAGTAGTTTGCAAAATACTCAAAGAGTTTCATCTACCAATGTTTGACTTTCATCCAGCTGCTCAACAGGACACTTTCTTTGAGGTTCAGGACTTCAAGGGAAGGGTGTTAATCTTCGTGTTTCCCTGAGGATGTGGTCAGGACTTTGAGAATAGGATTGATTGGAGCTCAGGCCAAAATGAGCACGGGAGGGCTGCACATCTGTGCGCTTTTCACCCCTGATTTCCATCTCATGAGGCCTGGATATCTTTGATAAGCTTCCGCGAGCATCTGGAATTTCAGAAGGTTGCGAAAATCACATTCCACTCTGAGAAAGCTTGGTTCATTCCCCAGCCTCATGTCAAAGGTTGCTGTTTTTTTCTTTTGGGAGTCATCCATAAGGAACCAGACAAGGAACTCATTTCAGGGCATTTGCAATGATCGAATAGGCTTCTGAAACCAGTGGACTTCCAGTATATTCCCAAGGGTATATCTGAGTTTCATAAAACCAGTCAAAATCTGTTTTCAAGTGCATGTGGCATTACCACACCACAGTCTTAGTGCATGACGTAATGTCCTCTTGCATTTTCCCTTCATTCTCGAACAGTTGGCCTAGTACCTGCTCCTGGAACTCATAACAGAGATGTCAACTGTGGAAGTTGATGAAGCCCAAGGACTGCATTGTCTTTCATCAGAACATACTTTTTGGAAGGCTTAAGAAGCATGATGGCTCAGCAGCCCAAGCTCATTCTTTTTAAATAAGAAGATAGATTCATGAGACTTTGCAAAAAAGGATTCACATTTTAAAAATTAATCATACACGCAACTTGGCTCTTCTTCTTTTTCTTTAGAGTCACACGCCCCTGCGTTTTAGAAAGGATATAAGTCCACTGCATTTTCATTGGCCTGTGCCAGCTAAGGTTTTACAAGTTGGATTGAATTGAGTGACTACTCACTAGAAAACAGGCAGCTGAGAAAAAGACCACAACATTCTCTACCATAATGTATGAGCCAGGAAAATCCAGGGTGGGAACAGAATCTGCTGCCATGGTTTGGGAAAGTAAATACAAGCCATGATAGGAACATTATAGGAGCAATTTATTTCTTGGCTTTTAGGGACATTTTTGAGGGTCTGACAGCCCCTAAAATTGACTGCAGAACGCTGAATGTCTATGCAACTTGAGTTTTAGTGGCGGAACAGTCTTAACTCTCATCAGATTTTCAAAGGGGTCTCTGACCCCAGAAAAGTTTGAAAATCAGCAAGCATATTGCTTCACTCAAGATCACGAATGTGCCTGATTGCTGAACCTGGCAGCAGGCTGCATGGTTTATGAAAATGATATTAATTCTGAAGACAGAGGAGGCAAAGATCTGACATCAAGATTACCCCAGATCATGTAAGACATATGGCTATCTGATCGAGAATGATCTAAGGGACAGAAGTGGACTCTTCTATTTTTTTTTTTTTTTTAATTCTTAAACCTTTCACAGCACACTTGGGTGGCAGGGTCTCTGCTAGGAACAAGAGTTCCAAAGATGAATTGGCCTCTGCTCTGACTTTAGAGGGCTCACAGCCTACAGTGAGAAGCAGAGCATTCCCTTTTGCGTCTAAAATTATGGCTCACATATCTTTGCTCTGCTGGAAGAAAAATCCCACAGAAACACCATGGGTTCAAGAGTTCCAGTTTTATTGGGATGCAGTGGAGAAATTCTTGCTGCTTTTGGAAGCCCTGTGAGAGTTCAGAAAATACGAGACCTCTCCCTCCCTCTGGAAAACACACTCATCTTGCCTGTCTGTTCATTGTACCTTCGCCCCATCAGGGAGGAAACATAACAGTTTTTGTTTCGAGAGATTAAATTGCTTGGCTGGCTGTTGTGGTCCTGGGTGAGATGAAACTAGACATCGTTAATGGAATGTGTAGCTGGTTGTTTTGTTTTTTTGTGTGTGTGTGTGGATCGTTTTGAAAAGTATTTAGCTGGAGAACATTAGCACAGCTTGGGCAAAAGCGCTTTGTGGGAAAATTAAATACCCATATTTCTCCATCTCTGTGACTGCTCCCTGAGTGCAGCCTCTTAAAGGGGGCTCTGGCTGGGAAAGCCTGTGGACCGCACCCAAGCCCAGACCCAACTGGTCCTTGCTTCGTGGTTCTCATGGCTCACAGCCTATTTGTTGGAGCCTCCCAGCCTCTCCGACAGGCCCCCTAGAAAGGGTTCAGAGTCATGATTCAATAGGAAGGAAGTGAACCTGGGGTGGAATGGACCTTGGTCTCTCCTTTACACCTTCCTGACTCTAGCCTGTTTGGATCTAAAACTCTGTTCTTGAGAACTGCCCAGCCCACCCTCGCTGGGAAAGTCAGCTGTCCTACGCGGCTTCTGGAAGAGGAATGCTTTGTTCTTCGCCGCCATGTGGACCATGTGAGCTGCTAGAATTCACTCTCCCAGACAGGGACTAGATGTTGCCAAATTTATCTCCAAACCAGCAGCATCTAAAAGGTACTAGGTTCTACTTACAAGAACACTTCCATAATCAAAGTTTATTCTTTGAAGGGCAGGTAAAATTTTGCTTTTTGGCCATTTGGCCCCATTGGAGGCTTAGAGGTGAAGTTAGCAAAATGTGACCCCCATGTCCCCAGTTCTTTCTATTTCACTCAATTTTTTGAACAAGAGGACCAGTTCTGCCACTCATTCCAGTTAATTTGTTTCTCCAGGATCTGCTTGTCTCATTTACATGGAGCGGAACCTTAAAGCACTGAGCAGAAAGCGGAGTACACAGGGGGATTTAATAAAGAAACGTTGACCCCAAGTGGTCCCAAGTTCGTATGTTACTGTCTTCTCCACAAGGTCCTCTCTGGTCCTCCCACTGAAATAAATTGCTTCTCTTCCACACCTGCCACTCCCTGTACCTGTTGGACAAAACGCTCCAAACTACCTTGGCCGTGGCTTAGTCACTCATACAGGACCCCATTTCTCTATTCTCCCACTGGCACGCTACTCAATAACTAGCAGGAACATTTTGGTTAATTATAACGTTTACTCAGCCCTGACATTTTGGGCTGCTTCTCCCTTCAGTGATAACCACACAGCTATGGCTGACACTTCTGTGGTCCAGACACTCTGTCTACGTTATGCCATATGTATATCAGCGGCTTACTATCATTACCCTCCTTCACCAATGAGAAAGCTGAGATTCGAAGAGATGAAGGAGCTTCCCCCTAAGACCATTAGCTACACTAGTGTCAGAACTTGAACTTGAGACTGTCTCCCTTCAGAGACTGTGCTGTGGCTTCACTATGGGACACTGCCTGTCCTCAGATGCCCACGACAGAGTCTCCAGATGGGCAGTGGTTCCCACTTGAGTTGGAAAACAAACCCTATGTATGAAGAAGCAGTAACGTATAGTGGTTAGCCACCAAGGCATGCTAAAGTAGTGGGTGAAAGTTTTATGGGAAAGAGGATATGTACAAAGTCCCAGAGTATCTTCCCCCAAATTATTGATGACATGGGAGAAATAGTAACTTTTACAATGGAGAAAACTGGCGGATATGACCTTAACCAAGTAATAAAAGCCGACATCATCGATATGGGGACCAGAGGATGTCTTGTGTCCCCTGGTAGGATGCGCAGTGAGGGACACACATCACTGTGGTTTTCTGCCAAAGATGCGTAACTCGAATCTAATCATGAGAAAATATTAGGAACGTGCTACAGAATTTTGAAATTTCAAGGTCAGGGAGCTAAGAAGGGCTAAGGAGCTATTCCAGATTAAAGGACACTAAAGGTTCCAGACTAGAAGCAGTTAAACACAATGATAATCTTGGGTTGTACCCGAACCGAGGCAAAAATAGCTGTATCGAGCATCTCAGAGACAACTGATGAGATTTGAAAATGGACGATGAATTAGAA
Organism: Ailurus styani; assembly: GCA_002007465.1. Lineage (NCBI taxonomy): Eukaryota > Metazoa > Chordata > Mammalia > Carnivora > Ailuridae > Ailurus > Ailurus styani. The sequence goes on from LNAC01000030.1 coordinate 290,616, forward strand.
AACAGTATTGATGTTAAGTTGTATCCATGTTAAATTTTCTGATTTTGATAACAGCACTGTGATTATATGGGAGAATATTTGTAGGAAATGCACACCATAGTATTTAAGGTTATATGGACACAATATCTCCAATCAACTCAAGAGAACATAATAAATATGTAAAATGTACGGAAAGAATAATAAAGCAAGTGAGACAAAATATGAACTATAGGTGGATCTGAGTAAAAGGCATACAGAAGTTTCATGTACAGTTCTTACTTTTCTGTAATTTTCAAAATATATCAAAATTAAAAGATGCAAAAATTTTTAGAGTGGTTGCTGAAAATAAAAGCTCTGGAGTTGGACTGACCGGTCTTAAATCCTGGATCTGCCAAGTACTGACTGTGTGACCTTGGGCAAGATACCCAACTCTGCATCTCAGTTTCCTTGCCTATAAAATGGAGCTAATGGAGTGCTTACTCTTAAGATTTTCTGACAATTAAATGAACTAATATGTGCAGAGTAGGACCTGGGGCCTCATCAGCACTCACTAAGCATTAGCCGAGATTAGCAGTAAGTGTGAAGGTCAACTGTACCAATTTCTTTGGTATTGTCCTGATATGTATGGATTCCTGTTTTATCAGATGCTCTCCAGGGGAGCCGTTCTAAAGACGAACAAATTGTTAGGAGATTTGGAGGCCATTTCATCAAACACATGCTGTCCTTGAAGGGCTTGAATGCAAGGTAGTTAACAAGAATTAATGAGAAATTGGCAGCCTGATTTTTTTGGCCCAGTCAAAATGTGCAGAGTCTCGCCGCTAATTAAGTCTCTACATTTTCCCCAGAACAATGCCACCTGTAGGTTCGCCTGATTTATGTATTTATTTTTCTACATGGCAGCTACGCACATTGTGAAAAAAGGAATGGGATCTCCCCAAAATGCAAACCCTTAAGAAATGATGGCTAGATTTTTGTGATACACCGTCAGAGAAATATTGTTGGACTGAAAAAGATTGATTTCTCCCTACCAGTTACAAGGCACTGGGCAGGATGCTGTTGGGAGCTTGAGGGTGAATAAGATATGGGATGGTTCTCAGGTTACACTGCCCAGGACCTCAGTTCTGGAACAGAATGACCAGGGTGAGAGAGTTGTGGGACAAAGTCAAAGTGGTGGCCAGGGCCAGATTTGGGGGGCCTTGGAAGCCATGCGAAGGCATTTGGGCTTGATGCTAAGTATTACAGGAATCCACTGAAGAGTGTTAAGCATAGGAGTGGGTTAATTGACTTGTATATATAAAAAAAAGTCTGGCTGTTGTGTGGGCCAAGTCCAAAGCAAGATGAGAAAGGAGGCCGCTATTATCCATCGGGCAAGATGATGGTGTTGAGGAAGGATAGGAACTGTGGAGAGAAACCAGTTCCCAGTTGGCAGTTATTTTGGAGGTAGAGCCACCAAAACTTGGCAATCAGATGGGTTGGATTGCATCGAGGGGTGGTGAGGGAAAGGCAGGAGCCAAGGAAGATCCTAGTTTCAAAAGAAGGGTAGAATTTGAACGTGTGATGGCGACGGGGAGGATATTATAGGCAGGAAGGCATGAGCGGAAACTCGAGGTGAGAAAATGGAGCCCATGTCCAGGAAGGTAGGAGCAACTGGAATCTTTCTGGAGAATGAGGCGCCAAAAGGAAAAGCACAGTAGATGTGGTCGGAGCTGGAGTGAAAAACGCCAGACCAAAGAAAGTAAATGTCTTTCTGCAGGCAATATGGAACCACCACAGGATTTCGAATAGACTAGAAAAGTCCCAGCAGGCCTCCCCTGGTTAGAAGAAGTCCACCACCTTCCTAATGACCCATTCTTGTACTCAGCGACTTAAAGAGTATTTTGCATCTAGCATAAATCTCTCTATCGGTTCCATGGAAAACACACACACCCACGCATTGCCTACCTCACTGATTTTTAAAACGGTTTCAATTCCCTTTTAAGGCTGCTGGTGGGCCGTCGTATTTACTAGACTATCGGCAATTTCACACATTCAAATCACAACCTCCCACTTCGGCAAATAAAAGATTTTTATGTTCCCCAGTTGTGAAGTTTACTCGCAATTTCTATGCAGAGCGTTCCGTCTGTGCTTGCATTCAGAGGCTCTGTGAGCACATCTGCTCACTGCCACGCTTGAGAATTCCCAAGAAAAAGAGGGTGTTGTTGTAAAAAGGCCTGGCAGCCCAAGTTCTTTCCAAAGGATGCCTCGTGGACGCTGTGCTGCGGGGAAGTTGTCACAACAGAGGCACCAACCCTGCCAGTGCGGCCAACTATTTGGGGACATCTGACACCAAAGGAAGCCCACAGTGATGAGCTCGATAAGAGATCCATCAGGCTTCTTGCCCTACTGATGAGATGGCCTCTTTGGGGCTTCGAGAGATCATTCGGCCACTCAGTAAATACTTGAATTAGTTAGGGGAAGGCCTTTGTAACCATGGTGAAAAACTAAAGGTTGAATGCTGTTCTCATCACATATTGAGCTACAGAGCCAACACCCTGTGCTGCACCCCAAGGGGAAGACCAGAGGAGTGTAGTGAGAGGTTCAGAGCAGACAATGCAGTCACATAGACCTGGGTTTGAGTCCAGCCTCTAGCACCTCTTTGCTTCGAGACATTGAACTTCACCGCGCTAACGTCTTTCATTTCCTTAGCTATATAATGACGTGATAAACATTACTTGGTAGAGTTGTTTGGATTATTCAGTAAGACAGTTTGTATGCTTCTGTATCTCATAATGCTGTCCCTATAAACCTTTAATGATCCCTTTCTTATATAACCATTTTTTTAAAGATTTTATTTATTTATTTGACAGAGAGAGACACAGCAAGAGAGGGAACACAAGCAAGGGGAGTGGGAGAGGGAGAAGCAGGCTTCCCACAGAGCAGAGAGCCTGATGTGGGGCTCGATCCCAGGACCCTGGGATCACGACCCAAGCCAAAGGCAGACACTCAGCCGACTGAACCACCCAGGCGTCCCTCATATAACCATCTTAAAGGCAGTTTTCTCCATGAAACCATTAGATGGACTGTGGAGCTCCTGGAGCTGTAGAAATTTAGAGAAGAAGTATCGGTGTAATAGAATAATTAAGAAGGCATTGTGGAGACCGTAAATTATAGCTGAGCATTGGGCCACAAGAAGGATGTCAACAGGGTTGTATGGTTTTCTCCTATAGCATTTCTAACAGTGTATATTCTATTGAGATATGACTGATTCTAAAGAGCAGGGGTCAGGCCTGATTCTTTCTTGTAGTGATTCCTGCACTTAGCACAGTGCAAGATACCCAGAAATGGATTAATAAATATTGGGTGGATGGATGGATGGATGTAAAGAGAGAAATTTTAAGGGAATAACATTTAGAGAAGAGGAAAAGCAGTGCAAATGTATGGAGGTGGAGATCAGATGGGTTATGACATGGTTTTGGCTCATAAAGAGCTCATGGTGCTTGGAGCAGAGGATATCTGCTGGAGAACTCAGGAAAGTAAGTCCCCAGATATCAGAACCAAGTTCAGGGCCCCTTGTAGGCTGAGGAGAGAATGCTCACTTAATATTGAAGTCAATCGGAGCATCTTTAGCTAGAGGATTTCAGTTGGAGAAAAATGTTAAGACAATAAGTCTGACAGCAGTGTGAACAAAGACCTAGAGGGGATAGAAATAAGAGGGGGAAAGCCAGTCAGAGCTTACCATTGGGTAAAAAAATAGAAATAACTCTGGGATTAATGGATCCAGGTTCAAATCCTGGCTCAGACAAGTTGCCTAACATTTCAGAGTCTGTTTCCTCAAAACATCTTACTTCTAATCCTCTTCTTTTCTCCTTGCAATAAAGTTACTTTCAGAATATCTTTTAAGGAAACATAATCGCACTTAGTACTGAGTACTGAATCTGCAGTAGGGCTTTGCAGGCATTGCCTGCTTTCTCTGAATTAACAGTTGAAACAATTCTAGGAAATGGGTAGCTATTACCCCATTTAATAGAGGGAGAAACAGATATAGGGCACTTTAATGAGCTGTGTAATCTCTTCCAGTTGATGGGAGAGGTGGGATTCACACCCAAGTCAGCCTGATGCCTCAGCTTGTCTTCATTATTTTTTTTAATAAGCTTGTATTAAAGTAGAATGTGTACAGTGAACAGCCTTTTCAAATGACTCCCAGTGATTCCTCCCTCTTGGTATTCATCCCTTTGTATAATCCTCGCCCCTTGAGTTTGAGCTGGTCGTAGTGACTTGCCTACAATGAAGAGAATATGACACGTGGGGGCACCTGGATGGCTCCACCGGTAAAGCATCTGACTCTTGATTTCAGCTCAGGTCACAGTCTCTGGGCCATGGGATCAAGCCGTGGGCTCCACGCTCATCAGGGAGTCTGCTTAAATTCTCTCTCTCTCCTTCTCCCTCTGCCCGTCCATCACTGCTCATGCTCAGTCTCTGAAAAAAGACAATATGACACATGATGTGATGTCACTTCGTGATTAGGTTACAAATGCCTGTGACTTCCATCTTGGTAGCACTTTTCTCCCTCTTGGCTTGCATGCTTTGGTGAAGCAAACGGCGGTGTCTGAGAGGTCCATGTGGTCAGGAACTGAGGGTGGCTTCTGGCCAACAGCCAGCATGCAGCTGAGGCCCTGAGTCCAGCACCCCACAAGGAACTGAATCCTGCCCACAACCATGTGAGTTGGAAGCAGAGCCACCCCAGGCAAGCCTTGAGGTAAGACCACAGCCCCAGCTGACGTGTTGCTTCAGAGACCTTGAAGCAGAGAACTCAGTTATGCCATACCCTCTTTCTGAACTACAGAACCTATGAGATGATAAATATTTTGAGCCTCTGGGTTTTGAGGTGGTTTTTTGGGTAGCAATAGACAACTAATATACAACACAAAAAGAAAAGTCTGTAAATCACAATGTTACATCTTGATGACTTTTCACTGAGGAAGACATTTGGTAACCAGAACTGCCATCACTAATGGATGCGATCAAGAGATAGACTATCACCAGGACCCCAGAAGCCACATTCCTACACCTCATACAGCCCATGTCCTTCCATCCCAAGGAGAATTTGTCTCTTGATGTGTAACACCATAGATTAGTTTTGTCTGACTTTGAACTTTATGTAAGTGGAATTGATGCATAAATATTCTTTGGTGTCTGACCTCTCTCTAGAAGCCTGCCTTTTTTTTTAAGATTTATTTATTTATTAGAGAGAGAGAGTGGGGAAGGAACAGAGGGAGAGACTCAGCAGACTCCCCACTGAGTGCAGAGCCTGACATGGGGCTCGATCTCACAACCTTGAGATCATGACCTGAGCCAAAACCAAGAGTTGGATGCTCAAAAAACTGAGCGACCTAGGCGCCCCTTGGAGCCTGCCTTCTTAAACATTCCCTAAATGTCCTCATCGATGGAACCAGTGAACTTCATTATTCATCTTGCTATGATTTCATCCATCCCATATAACTAATTATGTGTATTTTATCGATCCCATATAACTAATTCTGTGTATGTATTCTGCATAACAAATTACCCCATAGCTGAGAAAAAAAAATGGTCAGCTTTTCCTGTTTGTGGTGCTTATACTTTTTACGAACTGTTTAAAGAAATTGAAACTACCTTAAAGGTTTCTTCTGTTCTTGTCCCTTGCTCCCCTAAATTCACTAGGAGACACCTTGGGCAAGTCACTTCACTTTTCTGGTCCAGGGTTTCCATTTGTGTAAAATTAGGTAGTTTGGCCTAATTTTAAGTTCCGTCTGTGGAATCCAATATTTGTTGTAGGAACTTCTAGCCTAGATCATGACATACTCCACGATGTCACCCCTTTACTCAGGCATGTTGACAAATTAATTTTCAAAATCTGTTTAATTTTAATCCATCCCAAAGACACATAAAACCTACCACTTGGGACTGAGAGATACTATGAAATAAATAATACATAAGATGTGAATTGTAAAAGGGTTGGGAATCATAGGGCTGGAAAAAAAAATGGTGGTTTGGCTTTTTCAAGTGGAAAATGAGGCCAGTAAAGACAAATTACAATGATAATTGCCTACTTCTAATCAGTGGCAAATTATGGGTAAGTGGGTAACTGGGCAGTTAATCCTAGAAAAGGCCATTTGCTCTGTGATATTTGATACAGATTTGAAAATTTAGCCTTGAATAAAAACAATTTAACTCCCATTGGTGATTTCTTTCCACATCTGTACATGTAAATATTTTCGGTTTAGTTATTCTGAGTTGGTACGGCCCTGCGTATATATCAGGAAGATATTGTACTCTTTGGAGAAAAGAGGAGTGAGTTCTCAGGAGCCTATTTTGTCCTAAACCTGTGACACCCACTGTGGTCATCTTACAGCTAGACCTGTCTAAAATTTCTAGGGTCGCTTTCTACTTAAAACTGATCACATTTAGAACCATACAATTTCCACACCTTATTTACCAAGTCACTTTTTTATTGAAGCAAATGGAAAGAAGCATCCTCCAAAGTCATCGCTCTGATGTGTACCATCTGGCCTTGCTCATCTTCGTGGACTTTGTCATGAATTATCCCATCCTCTGCACCCCATGGCCTGGTTCCATGGGATTCCCATCAGTTCTTGGGTTTAGACAAAATGCTTATGCTTCTAAGCCTTTATTGGTCCAGGTCTGGCCCCTTCTGAAAGCTTCTTTCAGGAGGCTTCCCTGCCCACTCCACCGAGGGGCTTCTTCCCAGCTCCTCTCTAACTCTTACAGGTGACATGTCTCCATGATCCTTCCATTCAGTTTGTTTAAAAGTAAATTCTTTCCAACACTTGTTGTTTCCTGTCTTGTTGATTTTGGCCATTCTAACTGGTGTAAGGTGGTATCTCAATGTGGTTTTGATTTGAATTTCCCTGATGGCTAGTGATGATGAACATTTTTTCATGTGTCTGTTGGCCATTTGTGTGTCTTCTTTGGAGAAGGGTCTGTTCATGTCTTCGGCCCATTTTTTTTTTACATGATTATCTGTTTTTTGGGCACTGAGCTTGAGAAGTTCTTTATAGGTCTTGGATATCAGCCCTTTGTCTGTAGTGTCATTGGCGAATATCTTCTCCCATCCCGTGGGTCGCCTCTTTGTTTTGTTGACTGTTTCCTTTGCTGTGCAGAAGCTTTTTATCTTGATGAAGTCCAAAAGTTCATTTTTGCTTTTGTTTCCTTTGCCTTTGGAGACGTGTCCTGAAAGAAGTTTCTGTGGCTGATGTCAAAGAGATTACTGCCTATGTTCTCCTCTACGGTTTTTGATAGATTCCTGCCTCACATTGAGGTCTTTCTTCCATTTCGAGTTTATCTTTGTATATGGTGTGAGAGAATGGTCAAGTTTCATTCTTCTGTATATAGCTGTTCAATTTTCCCAGCACCATTTATTGAAGAGACTGTCTTTTTCCACTGGATGTTTTTCCCTGCTTTGTAGAAGATTATTTGACCACAGAGTTGAGGGTCCATATCTGGACTCTCCACTCTGTTCCATTGGTCTATATGTCTGTTTTTGTCCCAGTACCATGGAACCCTCTTACACTATTGGTGGGAATCCAAGTTGGTGCAGCCACTTTGGAAAACAGTGTGGAGATTCCTCAAAAAATTAAAAATAGAGCTACCCTATGACCCTGCAATTGCACTACTGGGTATTTACCCCAAAGATACAGATGGAGTGAAAAGAAGGGCCATATGTACCCCAATGTTCATAGCAGCAATGTCCACAATCTCCAAACAGTGGAAAGAGCTGAGGTGCCCTTCAACAGATGAATGGATAAAGAAGATATGGTCCATATACACAATGGAATATTACACACCTATCAGAAAGGATGAATACCCAACTTTTGTATCAGCATGGACGGGTCTGGAGGAGATTATGCTGAGTGAAATAAGTCAAGCAGAGAAAGTCAACTATATGGTTTCACTTACTTGTGGAACAGAATGAATAAAATGGAGGACATTAGGAGAAGGAAAGGAAAAGTGAATGGGGTAAATTGGAGGGGGAGATGAAAGATGAGAGACTGTGGATTCTGAAAACAAACTGAGGGTTATGGAGGGGAGGGAGGTGGGGGAATGGGTGAGCCTGGTGGTGGGTATTAAGGAGGGCACCTATTGCATGGAGCACTGGGTGTGGTGCATAAACAATGAATCTTGGATCACTAAAAAAATTTAAAAAATAGTAAATTCTTTATGAAGGTGTAATTCACATATCATAAAATCCACTCTTTTAAAGTATAAAAATCTGCGTTTCCAGTATATACACAAGGTTGTACAAATGCACCATTTTCTAATTCTGGAACGTTTTTATCACCCCAGAAAGAAACTATGGGCAGCCATTCCCCATTCTCCCTTTTCTCACAAACCCCTAGAGACAACAAATCTACTTTCTGTAGCTATGGATCTGCCAATTCTGGGCACTTCAGATAAGCAGAATCCTGCAATACATAGCCTTTGGTATCTGGCTTCATTCAGTCAGCTCAGTTTTTTCTGCTCCCATCCATGTTGTATCACTATGCAAACTTCATTTCTTTTTACAGCAAAATAAATTCCAGTGTCTGGATATACTGCATTCTGCCAATCCATCCATCAGTTGATGGACAGTGGGCTTGTTTCCACTTTTTTGGTCTTGCGGGTAATGCTGCTATGAACATTCGTGTGCAGGTGTTTGTGTGACATTCATTTCCTTTAATGTATTTATTTATCTAGATTTGTTTATTTATTATTTGAGAGTGTGTGTGAGTGGGGGGAGGGTCAGAGAAACAGAGAGAGAGAGAATCTCCAGTAGACTCCCCACTGAGCATGGAGCCTGACACAGGGCTTCATCTAAGGACCCTGAGATCGTGACCTGAGCTGAAGTCAAGTCAGACCCTTAACTGATTGAGCCAGCCAGGTGCCCCTCATTTCCTTCTCCATCCATCTTCACAACCACCATAAAATATGCATGAGGGCAAATTCCTTGTCTGTCTCATTCACTGCAACTTCCCTAAAGCCCTAGCATAGTGCCCAACAGCTAGACCTTTGTTAAATAAATACATAAATAACAAAACAGTGAAATAGATAGTATTATAGTATTCTACTTTAAAAATTAATTTTATTGTTACCATGAATTTCATATAGTACATACAACCTGTGGGGCCAGTAGAACACAGACACTTGAAGTGTGCAATTTGATACATTCTGACAAATGTACATCCCAGTATAACCACCACCACTACCACATCAAGATAGGAGACACGAGAGCCAAGATCTCAGATAATTACAGAACCTGAAAATGTACCCTCACGCCCTTCCCAGTCCATATCCAGCCCCCAGTCCTAGCCCCAGCCAAACACGGAGCTACTTTCTAACAGTACAGACTAGATCTGCCTTTGCCAGAATTTCATATAAATGGAATCCAACAGTATGTACTCTTTTGTGTCTCAGGTCTTTTGCTTAGCATGTTTTTGAGATTCATCCCTATTGTTGCATGTATCAGTAATGTGTTCCTTTTAATTATTGAATTGTGTTCCATCATAAGCATATACCACAATTTGGTTATCCACTCATTAGGTAAGAAATGTTGGAATTATTTCCAGTTTTTGGCTTTTATGAATAAGGCTACTATGGACATGCACGCGCAAGTTTTTGTGTGGACGTATGTTTTCGTTTGTATTGGGTATATACCTGGAAGTAGAATTGCTGGGTCTAACGGAAAATGATGCTTAACTTCATAGAAGCTGCCCAGCTCTGTGCAAAGTAATTATGCTGCTTTAACCAGCAATGTATGAACTTTGCAGGAGCTCCACTGCATCACCATACTTTATATTATCAGTTTTTAAATTGCATTCCTCTGGGTGGATGTATATTAGTATCTCTTTGTGGATTTCATTTGAGTATCTTCGATGGCTTAATAATATTGATCATCTTTTCATGTATTTTTGGGGCTTTGGTGAAGTGTATGCTCAAACTTTCACGCATGTTTTTTTGAGTTACCCTATCGTTGAGTTGTAAGAGTTCTTTATATCCTGGACATAAGTCCTTTCTCAGTTAAATATATAGCAAACAGTCTCTTGTAGTCTTTGGCTTGCTTTTTCATGGCTTTTTTTTAATGGTCTTTCAAAAGGTAAAACTGGTAAAATCCTTACTCTTTTTTTTTTTTTCCGTAATGGGTTATGCTTTTTGTGTCCTAATTGAGAAGTTTTTGTTACACCAAGATCACAGGGATTTTTTTCCTGTTTTATTTATTTATTTAGATATTTTGTTTTAGCTTCTACGAGTAGGTCTAGAAGTCATTTTGAGTTGATGTTTGTGTTTGATATAAAGTAAGGGTTAAAGCTCATTCATCTATACCCATCTATACCCAATGAGCATTATATGTTAGAAAGACTATCCTTTTCCCATTTAATTCCTTGGCTACTTGTTGAAAATAGATTGACTGTACATATGTGGATCTGTTTTTGAAGTCTCAGTTCTTTTCCATTGATCTACATTCTATCCTGTCAATACCATATCGTTTTGATTACTATAGATTTGTCGTGAATCTTCAAATCTGGTTGTGTAAGTCCTCGTTTGTTCTTTTTAGAACTTGTTTTTTTCTATTCTACATACTTTGCATTTCTATATAAATGTTAGAAAATCATATTGATTTCTATAGGAAATCCTGATAGGATTTTGATTGGTATTGCATTGAATGGGCAAATCAATTTGGAGAGAATTGACACATTAGAAATATTGACACTTTCCATCCATGAACATGATAAATCTCTCAAGGTTTTTTAAAGGTCTTATTTAAAAAAAGATTTTTTTTTTTAAAAAAAAGGTCTTACTTAAATTGTCCTGGCAATATTTTTTAGTTTTCAGTATTCAGATATATATATTCAGATATATAAAATATACTTATTCCTAAGTATTTCATGTTTTTATGCTATTGTAAATATTATTTCTAAATTCTAATTTCTAATTATTCATCATTAGCATATAGAAATAGAATTAATTTTGTATACTGACCTTGTATTCTGGTCTTGTTAGACTTATTTACTACCTATAGATGCTTTTTTAAAGATTCCTTTAAATTTCCTACACAGATGATCATGTCATTTGAAAAAAAAAAGTTTTACTTCTTTTCCGGTTTATATGCTTTTTATTCCATTTTCTTTTTTTTCTTTTTTTTTTTTACTTTGTTTTTTCAACGAGCCAAGATTCATTGTTTATGCACCACACCCAGCGCTCCATGCAATACGTGCCCTCCTTAATACCCACCACCAGGTTCACCTATCCCTCCTCCCCCCTTCCTTCCATAACCCTCAGTTTGTTTTTCAGAGTCCACAGTCTCTCATGGTTCATCTGCCCCTCCAGTTTACCCCAATTCACTTTTCCTTTCCTTCTCCTAAAGTCCTCCATTTTATTCCTTCTGTTCCACAAGTAAGTGAAACCATAGGATAATTGACTTTCTCTGCTTGACTTATTTTATTCCATTTTCTTGACAAACTGCACTGCCCAGGGTCTCGTATGTCAAATATGAGTGACAAGAGTGGGCATCCCTTTCTTATTCGTGATCTATGGGAAAAACATTCAGGTTCACACTCTTACATAGGATGTTGGCTATAGGTTTTTTTGTAGACGTCCTTTATCGTTTCGGAGAAATTTTCTTTCTATTCCTTCTTCGCTGAGAATTTTTATCATGAAAGTATATCGAAAATGTCAAATGCATTTTCAGCATCTGTTGAGGTGACATTATGGTTTTCTTTATTCTGTTAATAAGGTGAATTACACTGATTGGTTTTCAAATTTTAGATTTTATATTTTTTTAATTTATTTGACAGAGAGAGATTACAAGTAGGCAGAGAGGCAAGCAGAGAGAGAGAGGAGGAAGCAGGCTCCCCACCGAGCAGGGAGCCCGATGCGGGCCTCGATCCCAGGACTCTGAGATCACGACCCGAGCCGAAGGCAGAGGCTTTAACCCACTGAGCCACCCAGGCGCCCGGTTTTCAAATTTTAAACCATCTTGGCTTTCCTGGGATAAGTCTCACTTGGTCATGGTACATTATTACTTATATATATTATTTATATATATTGCTTTTACTTATAGAAATTATGTTAAGAATTTTTGTGTCTGGATTCCTGTAGTTTTCATATAATATCTTTGACTAGTTTTGATGTCAAAGTGACTCTGATGTTATAAAATGAGTTGGGAAATGTACCCTTTATTTTCTGAAAGAGTTTGTATAGAATTGGTTAATTTCTTCCTTAAAAGATTGATAGTATTCATGAGTAAAGCCATCTCGGCATAAAGGTTTTTTTCGTTTTTGTTTTTTTCTGGTCAGGTTTTTAAAATTAATTTAATTTCTTTACTAAATACAGGATTGTTTATATTTCCTACTTTTTGGTATCAGCTTTGTCTACTTGTGTCTTTCAAGAAACTTGTCTATTTCAGTTATTTTGGTTTTTTTTTTTAAGATTTTATTTATTTATTTGAGACACAGAGAGAGAGATTACAAGTAGGCAGAGAGGCAGGCAGAGAGACAGGGAGAGGAGGAAGCAGGCTCTCTGCTGAGCAGAGAACCCGATGCGGGCCTTGATCCCAGGACGCCGAGATCATGACCTGAGCCGAAAGCAGAGGCTTTAACCCACTGAGCCACCCAGGCGCCCTTCAGTTAAGTTTTTAACTTACTCTCAGAAAGTTGTTCAAATGTTTATTGTCTTTCTAATGTCTGTAGGATCTCTAGAGAAGTGGAATCCAGTGATGTCCCTATTGCTTTCCTCATATTGGTTATTTGTGCCTTCTCTTTGTTTCTTGATTAATCTAGTTAAAAGTTTATTAATTTTGTTGACTTGTTTTGCTTCATTGATTTTTCTTAATGTTTATCCATTTTCTATTTCAGTGATGTCTGCTCTTATTTTTACTCATTTGAATTTAATTTTTTTTCTTTACCCAGATTCTTAATGGAATACTCAGATCATTGATTTTGAGCCTTTTTTCCCCTCTTTATAGCATTTAAAGTTATAAACCCCTAAATTTTATATGTTGCGCTTTAATTTTAATTTAGTTCAAAATATTTTCTAATTTCCCATATGATTTGTTTTTTTGACCCATGGATTATTTAGAAGTACGTTTCCTAATTTCCACTTACCTGGGAAATTTTCAGCCATTTGTCTGCTCTTGGTTTCTAATTTAATTCTATGGTGCTGAAAGAATATAGTCCGCATGATTTTAAATCCTTATACGTTTACTGAAAGCCTCCCTTGGGGGCCCGGCATATGATTTATCTTGGTGAATATTACCTGTGTACTTGAAATGGATGTATACACTGCTGTTCTTTGTTGGAGCAGTCTATAAATGTCACTTAGGTCAGATGGGTTTTAAGTGTCATTCACGTTTTCTATATATTTACTGATTTTCTGTCTACATCTCCTATTGATCATTGAAAGAAGAGTGCTGAAGTTTCCAACAATATCCGTGGATATGTGGCTTCCCCTCTCAGTTCTGGCAGTTTTGTTTCATACATTCTAAAGCTCTGTCATTTAGGATTATTATGGCATTTTGGTGAATTGAGCCCTGTATCATTTCATAATATTCCTCTTTATCCCTATTAATAGTCCTGTTGCAGAAGTCTGTTTTTCTGATGTAAGTATAGCTACTGCAGGGACACCTGGGTGACTCAGTCTGTTAAGTGTCTACCTTCAGCTTGGGTCATGACCCCAGAGTCCTGGGATCAAGTTTCACATCAGGCTCCTTGCTCATCTGGGACCCTGTTTCTCTGCAGCTCCCCCTGCTTATGCGCTCTCTCGCTCTCTCTCTCTCGCTCTCTCTCTCTCTCTCTCTCTCACACACACACACACAAATAAATAAATAAAATTTTTTTTAAAAAAGTATAGCTCCTGCAACTTTCTTGAGTCTTGTTGACGCCCTGTAAGTCTTTCCTCCTTCGACTTTGAACCTGTTTGTGTCTTTATATGTAAAGTAGGTTTCTTGTATGTGTCTTGCTTTTTTTTATTTTTGTTTTTAGTTCTTGATACAGTCTGACAGTCTCTACCTTTTAAATTGTAATGTTTAGATCACTTTTGATGTGTGTATTTATTATATATGTATGTGTAGCCATCTACCACCTTGCTATGTGTTTTCTTTTTGATTTATCTGTTCTTTGTTCCCCCTTTTCCTCCCTTCTTTTGGAAATACTCACTCAAGTGAGTATTTTTAGTTCCGTCTTTTCCTCCATGATTGATTATTAGCTATAACTTAGTTTTAGGGGTGACTCTGTGCTCTGTATGCTACCACGGTCAGTGATCACAGCTTAACTTCAGGAACCACACTTATGCCAAAATAACTTCTTTTTCCTCTCCTTTTTTTTTTTTTTTGTTTGTGCTACTGTTATCAGAAATTTTACTTCTACGTGACACCTTACTATTATTTTCACTTTAAACAGGCAATTATTTTTTAAAGAAATTGGCAGTGAGACTTAAAAAAAATATTGATTTATTATTTCCAGTCTTTATTTGTTGGTACCCTCGTTTCATCTCTCCTATAGTACAGGCATTTCGATGACAAATTCTCTCAACTTCTGTAGGTCTGAAAGAGTCTTTATTTTGTTTCTGGTTTTTTTTTTTTAAAGATTTTATTTATTCATTTGACACAGAGAGAGAGATTACAAGTAGGCAGAGAGGCAGGCAGAGAGAGAGGAGGAGGCAGGCTCCCTGCGGAGCAGAGAGCCCGATGTGGGCCTCGATCCCAGGACCCTGAGATCGTGACCTGAGCCGAAGGCAGAGGCTTTAACCCACTGAGCCACCCAGGCGCCCTTGTTTCTGTTTTTGAAAGATACNACCTGAGCCGAAGGCAGCGGCTTTAACCCACTGAGCCACCCAGGCGCCCTTGTTTCTGTTTTTGAAAGATATTATATTGGCTCTAGAATTCTTTACTGACTCTTTATGTTTCTCAGCCCTTTGAAAATATGATCTCATTTTCTTCTGGATTGCATAGTTTTTGACAAGAAGGTTTTTTTTTTTTAAGATTTTATTTGTTTATTTGACAGAGGAAGAGAGAGATCACAAGTAGGCAGAGAGGCAGGCAGAGGGAGAGGGGGAAGCAGGCTCCCTGCTGAGCAGGGAGCCCAATGCAGGGCTCGATCCCAGGACCCTGAGATCATGACCTGAGCTGAAGGCAGAGGCTTTAACCCACTGAGCCACCCAGGCGCCCAACAAGAAGATTCTTGTCATTTTTATCTTTGTTCCTCTAAATTTAATATATTCTTTCCCTTCTGCTTTTAAGATTATTCCTTTTGCTAGTGTTTTCCAGAAATTTGATTATGCTGTCCCTTGGGATGGTTTTCTTTTGTGTGTTTCCTTGGGGTTCATTAAATTTCTTGGATTTGCCATTTATAGTCTTCATCAAGTTTGGAAAATTTTTCACTCTATTTCTTCAAATATTTTTCTTGTCCTTTTTCCAGATTCCCATATTGCATGTTAGACCACCAGATACTGTCCTACAATTCAGTGAGATTCTATTGTTTTTTCTTCCTGTACTGTTTATTTCTTTGGACAGTTCCTATAGCGACATCTTCTAGTTCACTAACATTTTTATTCTTCAGTATTTAACTTGAAGCTAATCCCATCCACTGAATTTTAAATTTCAGGTATTGTAACTTTCATTTCTAGAAATTCCATTGGTTCTCCTTACATTGTCAATTTCTCATTCTATTCAGGTTTTTCCTTCAAAACTTTGAAAATAGTTAAGTTAATGTTTTCCACGTCCTCTGCAAATTCCATACCTCTACCACTTCTGGACCTGTTTCTCTGATCATTTATTTATTTTTCTTATTTGTTGGTTTTGTTTTCCCACTTCTTGGCCTGTCAGGTAACTTTTTATTGAGTCCCGGACATTGTAAATTTTACATTTGGGGGATTAGATTCTGTTGTCTTCCTTTAGTGAGTGTTGGGTTCTGTTCTGAGGGGCAGTTCTCTTACTCGAAAGTCAGTTTCACCCTTTCACAGCTTATTTTTAAGCTTTGGTAGGGTGAGTCTAACATCACCTTTATGCTCCTAAACTAGTGCTTGTGTGGTCTTTCTTAAGGTCCCTACCAAATGATTCCAGTGATTACTGAGTCCCTACCAAATGATTCCAGTGATTACTGAGTCCCCCGTGATCACTCTGGCGGGAATCGAATGACTCCCAAGCCTGTGCGAGCTTTCAGATCTCTTCAGCTCACTGCTCACAGGCTGGTCTTTGTGAGCATCAGAGAGATTTATCCTCTACCTGCATATCTCTGTTTACAGCCAAGACCCCAGGGGACCTACCCGTGCAGATTTCTGGAGCTCTCTCCTTACAAAGCTCTGTCCTCTTCAGAACTCAGCCCTCAGATTCTCTGAACTCACAGTTCTGTCTCCTCAGCTCAAGTCCTCTGCTTGGGATCCCTGTCTCTTCTCCACAGTCTGCAGTATGCCTCCAGGTAGAATGTCAGGGCAACCATAAGGCTTGCCTTATTTGTCTCCCTTCTGTCAGGGACCACAGATCTGATCTGTCTGTTGTCTAATGTCTGAAGACTGTTGTTTCATCTATTGTGTCCAATTTTCCATTTATTGATGGCGGGAGGGTAAATCTGCTTCCTTTTTTCCCATTATGGCTGGAAGCAGAAGTTCTTTATAGAGCACATTTTTAAACAGAGTCAAATGTGAGGAATTTATCCGTAACCCTGAGCCATCAGTCACCTACTCCACCTATAATCTTTTGCATAGATTTGGCTATTATTGTTGCTGCTGTTTTAAAAACATACAAGAATATTAACTATCAATTATTGAATGTTATTTGTCCATTATGGTTCTAAGCGTTTTATAACTGTCTTTTTATTATCTCTATCTTAAAGTCAAGGAAGCTCAGGCTATGGGACAGTAAGTGCAGTCAGGATTCAGACTCAAATACTGTTCTTTGGAAACCTACCTTTACGTGTCTTACCTTTATCACACCTTTGGTGGAATGAGGAAGAGGGGGAGATCCACATGATTATGGTAGACAGAAGCTCTCTCCCAGGGTTTTCCAAGCTGAGATGAGGCGAGAGGATATGGCTTCCTGGATTCCATCATGGAATGTCTGAGTCATACTTTCTGGGCAATTATATTCACTTGGGCTCTCAGGAGGTTCTTATATACAAATGCTTACCTGGATGTTTCCCAATTCCAGCATCAAATATTTGAACTCTAGGACCTCCAGCATCCTCCATCCCACCAAGTCAAAACATTAAGAGGAATTTCAACCGTAAAATCAGTTCCATGCTGAAAAAACTAAATGTTTCCTGGCAGTTATCTATACCTGTTCTTTGTCATTTGCATTTAAATATAGTGACTTTTTTGTTAGAAAAACCCCAACAGTCAGCAGGCTTTCAATTAGCCTCTGATACCACCTGCTTTGAATTATAAAGCTTCAAACTACAAAGTCATGCTTATATCTAAACATAGTGTTTTAAACTTTGGACTGAAGCATTCTATAGACTTCAGTTTCCGTGTTTTTCAAATTAATGGGTTAGATATTTGAAGTCTTGCTCAGCTCTAAAATTTTGTTATTTAAAATATTGGTTTTTTAAATAAAAAAGTTATTAGTGGTTTTGCTTTGTTTTTAAGCTGTTGCAAGGAGATTTTGTCTTTTAACTTATATTCTCTGGAATTAACAAAGTCACAAGAATGTACAGTAGTATTTTCTGCAGCCTCGAATGCCAAGAATGCACCATGAAGCACCCTCCCCGCTTCTGAAATGCTCGTTCAGGCTCTTTGAAGTATACGGCACAGCTTACAAAATTTGGTTTGTCAAGGTGAATAAGATTTATTGATCGAGGCGTAGGCAAACAATCAAAGAAAATGCTGAGTGTTTGTCTTTAAAAAAAAAAAAAATCCATCTGAAAGTCAAAACCAGCCAGAATGTTTTGTATTGAGGATGGCCAAACAAAGAAAAAAGTCAAGATTTTTATCTGTGGTAAGAAGTGATTTTGCCTAGTCTCCTTTTTATTCGAATGGGAGCGTTGGGTTATAAGACACTATTAATTTTTGAGTACTCTTACTTACAGTGTAGCATAGAGGGTATTGAATTACAGAGGGACATACAGAATTTTAAACCTAAACCTGAATTTTATGATCAAGAATGTAAAAGACAGTAACAGAACCTAGTGTTTATAATTTTGTCCCTGGCTCACTAAGGCAGCCCTAGCCAGCTGTGCAGTCAAAGTCATTTGCATTTATTTGATCAGAAAATGATTATTGTGTACTATAAAAGCATCATTCATTTCCTATTACCATTGATCTCCAGGGAGTTTCACTCAGATCTTGCCAGGAATTTCAAATGGCAGGTGGTGGAGCTATATTTTTCTATGATTAATCATATAGTCCAAATTCAGTGATTACAACTCATTAAAGAGAGCAGATTTCCTATTAATGAATGCTTAGTGCCAGAATTCAAGACTTAGAAGTTGCTGGGCTCGAATAAGGTGGACACTGGATTCTGAAAGAGGAGTTCTTCACTCAAGGGCATCCCTGGAGAAACTAACTCTCACGGGGCTCCCTTTGGATTGGAACACAACTCATCAAGGGCTCATTCACCTCAATATGATACTTTCCACATTTTTTTCACGGGAAAGGCTTTGGAGCCAAATAGGACTGTGAAGACTCAGGACCTAATTTTTGAAGCTCAGATATCCATTGTGTGCTAAATCCTGACAAACTTGTTAGAGGCTGTCTGAGGTATGGAGGATGACCTGACATTATCTAACCAGCTGCATTTCAACCACAGAAAACCGTCTTCTATCGGAAGAAAACTCCTTTTCGTGTTTGAAGGCTTAATTAAGTCTCCTCCCCATACCCATAACTTCAGCCTCTTTGCCCTTCTTTGCAGCTCAGACAGCCTCCAAATAGCTCCTGGAGTCAGTCCCATCTGCCTCTTAATCCACTCTATACACAGCCTCTTGATTGCAAGTGTTAGAGGGACGTGACATCTGAAATCAGTTGTTTCCACTCTTTTATCTGAAGGAAAGGTCTCTGGTAATAGAACAGACTAGGTTAGTTCCCAGATTTCATGACTTATAACAGCAAAGCTTTATTTCTCATTCAGACCATTTGCAGTTTTGAGGCATAGTCATGGTGGTGGTTGGTGGGGGGTGGGGGGAAAGGAGTCGTTCTAATGCCTTCTCACTCAAGAACCAAAACCGACGGAGTCTTCACCATCTGAAACGGCTCCCCATTGCCATGTCCAGGGAAGGAACATAGCAAATCACACTTTCACTCTTAAAGACTTTCTCTAAGAAGTACTTTCCTTTTTCTTTTTTTTTTTTTTAGATTTTGTTTATTTATTTATTTTAGAGAGTGCAAGCACATGCATGCAAGCACTTGCGCACAAGCAGGGCTGGCTAATAACTACACTGATAGCACTAGCGCATCATAGTCTGTGATTCTGGCTGCCAAATAGTTCACCTTTTTTCTTATACTCACAATACCCTACACCTTGTGAAAGCCCCATTGAGGTAGGACATTAAGCTCAAGGTCCAGGATCTCTGGGTGATACGGGATAGTGTCTACATCAGATCTGGATCCAGAACTAAAAAGACGAGGAAGCTGTCTCTCTCCCATCCACTGCAAAGTGGTAGTGTAGGGATAAAGTATGCGTGGTAAGTGCTTCTCTTCAAGGAGGGGGAAAAACACTGGCCTGTGGTAATTCTCTGATCCTGCCAGGCAGACATTGTGAGATTTCCCTCCTCAAAAATAAGGGACAGTCCCTAAAAAGGCCATGATCCCATTCCCTGGAAGGTCCTCCCCTGTCCATTGTCCTTTGGGAACCCTCTCAGAAATTCTTCCCTTGTAAAGGGTTTCCTGAACTGGGGACTAAGTCCTCCCTGAGAGATGAGCACCATCCTCACCACGTATTCTGCACATACAGAGGTGGGACCCAAAAGATCATTTGAAGTCTAGAACCATCACATTCTCTTTGAGTGCCCGTGACGTATCTTTTATTATTACAATTTGCCTCCCATATGGATGGTTTCTTAACTCTCTGATTCCACCCAACAACTTGTGCTAATAGCCACACCTACCATTCATTTCAAAATGCAGTCCTCATATTTGGTGTGTTTCTCTTCTATGTCACCCCTCTCCCTCCTTTCTCAACATAATGCACTACAGCTGGAACATATCAGGTATGGGTTGGAGGGACACATCCTTATTCTCTTTCTCCTGACATAGTTGGCCCACTTGATGGTATTCAATAGATCTTTACTTGAGATACTTTAATCCATTCAAAGATTTGAGCAAGAGGTATGATGGCTATACCTTTTACTGACCTTTGTCACAGATTGAGTTTTAGTTGACCTCTTTACTGCTCTGAGACTTGATCAATTTTAACTCAGTATGTATAGTTGAGAAGCAGTTGTTCTTCCAATCATACAAGTCCTTGAGTTTATGGACCCCTTTTTCCTTTTCTTTCCTCTTTGCAAAATGACCAACTCCTTTCTGAGTTTGTCTCATTCTTGTAATACCTTGCCAAATGCAGCCAATAGCAACCTACACACCATAATTACATTATGTTTTGAAACCTATCTACTTAAATATGCAGATTATTTAGGGATGTGACGTGCCTCCCAGTGCAACCACAGATGAGAAATTGCCAAATGTATTTCTACTCCACAACATGGATCATTATCTTCCCAATCCTTGACTAAAGCTTCTTTGCTACTTACCACTGATTGGTAGACCAATGTCATGTATTTCAGGTTTGGGTTTGGGTTATGGTAACAACTTCCTTCAAGGTGCTAATTTCTATATTAGTGAGTATGGGTTATGTGTGCTGCAGTAATGAGCATCCCTAAAATTTCAATGTCTAGAACAACAGCAACAAAGACTTATTTCCTGTTCACGTCACATACCCATTTCCAGTTAGTGGAATTCTCTGCCCCATGAACCTCTCACTTAGGGACCCATGCTTATAAAGACTCCACAATCTGAAATGTCTCCAGTAACCGTGACATGGAAGAGAGGGTTGCAGATGTTACATTGACTCTTAAAGCCTTCTTCCTAGAAATGGCCAGTCATCACCTCCATTCACATTTCCTTGCCCACAACAAGACACAGGCCATATCAGACTTCAAGGGTAAATGGAAGTGCCAGCCTACCAAGTTTCTGGAAGGGAGGAATACTCACAATATTGATGTCTACCACGCCACTTTTATTCCCGAACCCCTTCCCATGGGCTCCATGTTTTAAAAGATTTTTACCAGTCAAACCACACTAATTATGTAACAGCTTCTCCATTTGAAATAGTCTGAAACTTACAGCTGCAAATACAGATGTTTCTCTTAAAACAGTAAATTTGAAACTACCTCTGTAACCTTATTGAAAATTAATGTATAATTTCTATAAGGCTGTGTAAAATTGTACTTACAATAACCCATGATTATTACTTTTGTGACCCTAGAAATGCAGGTACCTTGAGAAGGTGGCCATTATTAGGTCTTTGTCAAGGAGCTTCCATGCACAGAATTTTCTAGGAAGATGAAAAAGAATTGAAAGGGGGAGGAAAGAGGATGTAGAGACAAAGTCATCTGCAGTTTGATTTTGTCTGAGCCCTGTCTATAACCCCCGAGTAGCTCACATGGACCCGTTGCTTTGTGTGCATTCCCTCCCCTCACCTCTCCAACCTCAGATCATCTTCCCTTATGGGGATTAAAAACAAAGATGAGGTCCCATCTCTCTGAGCATTAAAACCAAACAGACCCTTTAGACAGAGTGGAGTTGCAGTCATCCACAGTATTATGTATTTGTAAAGTAAACCTCACTTCTCCTGCTATGTGCCGTGTGTTTCTCATACCCTACCACACTTCAAACACTTCTGGCCACAAGCGATTCTCTATGACACCAGCTGGGTGTTCTATAGTTTAACTCAATTCTGACCCTATATGCCTGGAGATCCCTCAGGTTAAAGGGTTAATCCTCCAAGACTGCCTTCCTCACTTCAGACGACCATCTCAAATCCAGGTGGTCACCTGTGCTTCTGAAGATTGGCTATAAATCGGAGGTTCCCATGATCCCCTACTCAGGTTTGATTAATTTGCTACAGTAGCTTATAAAACTTAGGAAACCAGTGTACTTATTGTTTCCCAGGGTGTTTTTTTTTTAAGATTTTATTTATTTATTTGAGAGAGAGCGAGAGAGCGCACACAAGTGGGGTGAGGGGCAGACCCCTGCTGAGCAGGAAGCCCTATTGGGGGCTCAATCCTGGGACTCCAGGATCATGACCTGAGCCAAAGGCAGATGCTTAACTGACTGAGCCATCCAGGCATCCCTCTGTTTACCACTTTATTATAAAAAGATATGATAAAGGATGCAGAAGAACATTCAGATGGAAAAGATGCATAGGGCAAGGTGTGTTGGAGGGTGCACAGAGCTTTCCTGCCATTCCCAGACGTGCCACTCTCCCAGCACGTGTTCACCAACCCAGAAACTCTGCAGACACCCTCCTTGGGGAACTTTTATGGAGGCTTCATCCATAGACATGATAGATCACTAATTCCATTTCCAGCCCCTCTCCCCTCTCTGGAGAATGGAGGGTGAGGCTGAAAATGTATGATTCTCATCATAGCTTTGTCTTTCCCATCTAGGAGCCCACCATATCATCTCTTAGAACCAAAGACACCATTAGCACCCAAGAACTTCCAAGGGATTTAGGAGTTCGGTATCAGGAACCAGGTCAAAGGTCAAATATCAGAACAGAAGGCACTCCTGGTGCTCTTACAAGTGTTTTAGGAGCTCTGTGCCAGGAACCAGGGGGAGAGACCAATATATATCTTTTCTATTATCTCACAATATTCAGTGCTAACGTGGAAATGCTGCCACAGGGCCACAGAGTGTCTGCTTCCCTACATTTCCAAATTAGCTTTATTCCATGTTTAGAATATTTCTGAGAAGATAGCAAAGATCCGTCGCCCAAACCAGCATTCATTGTGCATGACCTTTAAGCATCATTTGACACAGTTGATTACTCCCTTGCTTCTTGAAACACTTTCATTGTGCAGCCTCTGGGACAAACCTCTCTTGATCCTCCTCTGACCACACCAGCCACTTTCCATGTCCTTTGCTGATTTCTCCATATCCCCTCCCCTTTTAGTGGTGGAATCCCCAGGGTTCCAGTCCAGGGAACTCTTGTCAATCTCTACCTCTTCCACAGGTAAACTCACCTGGTCTCCTGGCTTTGAAAAC
Organism: Ailurus styani; assembly: GCA_002007465.1. Taxonomy (NCBI): domain Eukaryota; kingdom Metazoa; phylum Chordata; class Mammalia; order Carnivora; family Ailuridae; genus Ailurus; species Ailurus styani. The sequence continues at coordinate 313,794 of LNAC01000030.1, forward strand.
CATCTCTATGTTGAGGTCTCTCCCTTTCTGTCTCAAGCCCAGACTTCTGCTGGGAACTCCACATTCTTATATCCAACTGCTGACTTGACATCTCCACTTGGATATTTCATGGTCACCTCAAACTTGGCAAAGCCCAAACTCAAGTTCTGTTTTCATCTCTAACATGTCCTCGAGTGTCCATCATAGTACACACCTTAGTAAAGGAGACTTCTGTCCCTGTTGCTCTGGCTACAGAGCTCAAAGGCATCCTCTGAGGGTCTCTTTCTTATACATGTCATATATAACCTATCTGGAAATGGGCTGTACCTTCTTCAGACTATCAGAAGTATATCTTCAGAGGGAATCTGGATATACTCTGCCCTCTACACTCTGTTCTCCACCAAACAGGAGCCCGAATGACCCTTTTAAAATGAATTCATGTCGAATGCTACCTCTGCTCAAACCTTCCAATCTTTTCTCATCTCACAATAAAATTTTAAGTCCTTGCCAACAAGATCCTTCATGCCCTGGCTCCCAAGCTACTTCTCACCTTCCCCCTTTCCACTCTGCACCTACCTTCACTTGACTTGAACCACCCTGGACCCCTGAGGGCTCCCCAGTCATGCTAAGTACTCCCTCACCTCTTTCAGGTCTGTGCTCACCTGTAAGCTTCTAATATTCTCAGGGTGATTTTCTCTAATTGTCCCACAGATAATAGTAGCCCCCTCCTCTCACTATCTATCCCCTTCAGTTTGCTTTATTTTCTCTAGGGCTTTTTTTACTACATATTTATTTGTTGGCTCGTCCTGAGTCCCCTCCTGTCTGACTCCAGTTCCACGAGGGTGGCTCTTTGTCTCTGTGTTCGTGTATCCCCAGTGTCTAGAACAGTGTCTGGAACACAGTGCTCAGCAAATGCTCACTCATGACTAGAAATGTGTTAGCATAAGAAGTTTGTCCCGAGGAATTATTTATTTAAAAAGATAAGGTGTCCATGCTTCCAAATGATTTTTTTTCATAAATTAGAGTAGCTTCAAAATTATCCATAATACAAAGTCTCTGTTGACTCCCTTATTCTCTTAAGTAGTGGAGAAAGTGTTGGAAGTACAGCCAACAGGGCAGGAAGCCCTAACCACACACATCCGGAGACCCAACCACGTCAGACCCTGTTTACTGTTCCCCACCATGCCCTGCCTCTTCCACCCTCTCGGACACCCCTGCCTGGACTGTCTGAGCCACCTCCTTTGCCATGGCTCATTCCATCCTCCCCTCTGATACCACCTCATTGGAAGGCCCTCCCACGCCTCCAGCGGGCCTCAACCTCTCCCTGTGTGCTCCCCCTCAGAGCTAAACCTCTATTTCTAGTCTGTGGTCTGATAACATATGGGCCTGCCTTTCTCCATTTCTAGGAGAGCTGTGTCCTATCCGTGCCTGATTCCACCACAGCTCCTTGAACACGGGTGGCCATCAATAAAGATTTGGTTAATTAAAAACTTAGAAAGTTGCAGTAGACTAACTCCCCACCCTCCCTAGTTAAAACCCTTTCCTGGGACCGCTGATGTGACCCCTCTCTTTGCTCAAAGGACAGTGGGCTCTCATCAGCCCCACCATGTCCTCTGTGCAAACACTGGTCAGGCACCCCAAATACTAAATTCACAGGTAGCCATGGAAAATGGTCTCTTTTCACGGACCGTGGAAAAACAATTGTGCCCACATGAGATTGCTCAGAAAAGGGAGAAATTAAAGAAGATGGCCTTGCTAAGCTGTCTGGAAGTGAATTTTTCAGAATAAAATTACACTAGCATCAGAGTAGTATCAGAGATTCTACTGTTTAAGCCTTAAATCACTTATATTTTCTTTCTGAATATTTGTGTATGTTTAATGAGCAGAAATGTCTCTGGCTCACATAGTGGGAATAACTTTTGATATTTTTCTTCCACTGTAGATCAGACAAAAAAATTTACCCATTTCTTCTGTTGTGGAGTAGCAACTTAAGCTTCCAGAAATGTCTATTCTCTCCTTTATCTCCTAACTCCAGTTCTTCTCTGTCCTTGATCTGTTCCTCCTTCCATGAATCTTGCTTCTTTAGTTGTAGTAGATACATATGTGTGAATTTCAGAGGAGACACATTGCTATTTGTTGTGCTTTTCCATTTTTCTCTGCTCTCAATTTCTCCCTTCCAAAACTTCCATTACTTTATGAAGTCGTGTGTGTATGTGTGTGTGTGTGTATGTGTGTGTGTGTAGACATGCAAAGAGCTTAAGGAGCTATAGATTGATTCTACATGCATGCAGTGGCTCAAATAATTGTGCCTTTATCAAGATAGCCCTATCAAACTGTACTTTCTTAGGCAGTACATTTTGGTCAAATTTATTGGGGGGCTGCCATGTTTAAGAGATACATTCGCAAAATGATTAGAGGAGGATAAGTGATCAGGATGTAGAAGGATATAGAACACATATTCAAGACTCTTTGGATGAAAGTAAAGAAATGTAACTCAAACTACATTCACCAAAAGAAGAATTTTAATGATTCACATGACCAAGTGGTCTAAACATAGACCAGCTTCAGGCCTAGTTAGATCCAGGTGCTGAAACAACATTGTCAGAAGTCTCTCTCCTTCTCTCAGTTCTGTTTTCCCCTTCTAGGGATCTATTTTAGGGATGCTTGTCCAATAGGATGATAAGGTGGCCATTAACAGTGCTCAGTCTACAACCTGCTAGGTGAGCAGATCCAACAGAAAAAAGTCATCTGTTTTCAATGATTCCAGAACAAATCCCATGGAAATCTTCCACTGGGCTAGCCTGGGGAATGTTCTCACCCCTTAGCTGATCCCTGTGGTCAGAGGAGGCTTTGGTCAGCCCCACCTGAACCACAGAAACCCAGAGTATGAGAGGGAATGACCCCCAGAGAAACTCAGAGTGCTGTTACCAGGAGAGGGAATGGGTATCATCAGACAAAGATGGCAGATATCCACTGTTCTATGCCACAGGAAGAAAGATAGAATACGTTGGAGAAGACTCAGTGGGAACATGACCTGCAGGTCTGGGATGTGGACGAGCAATCAGGTGTCATCTCTGAGAGGTGCGGTGGAATGTGGACTGGCTGGGGAAGCCAGGTTGGCTCATTTCCAAAGCCTGTGTTGGCTCCTCCACACCCTTCTGAGCTGTAGGACTGCACGGCCAAATGAGAAGGGGATGCCAAACCAGCCAGACCCAACACTGAAATCTGCCTAGCAGTAACTTAGCCTAGTTGTTTGACTTCCCAGGTGTCCATTTCCCCAGTTGGACACATTCGGGTCCCAGCCAGCCTGTGCTCCACTCTGGGAGTCATCCCTCTGTTGGGGCTGGCCTCCCCCCTCCCCCCCTCGCCTTTCCGTGCATCTCACAGTTTTCTTTCAGGACTGCCTTCTGGGATGGAAGAGTCTAATTTCCTAAAACTTGCAATTAAAGAATTCCTAACACTTCCTAAAGCTTGCTAATCACATACGTTAACAAGGACAGGGTGTTGCCAATTCCGAACACCTGGAAGCTGCTTGGGGCGCCCTCAGCTGTGCAGCTGTGACAGCTGTGTGGCTTCCCTCTGAATTCATTGCAAGGGCACCTCTGCAGTGTGGAAGCAGAGGACACTCTGTGGCACACGGAAAGGGGGGCGCTGGGGGCCACACGGAACACTATTAACCTGGGAAGCAGGAACGCATTTGCATCTCTTTGCCTATTTTTATGAAGCAGGTACAAACCCAGTGTCATTTTACTGTGGCCAGTGACTTCCTGCTGGGGACTGGGAGGACAGAGGCCAGGGCCCACCGGACCTCCGGCTGTCTTTCCTCCTTCTCCTCATCTCAGAATGCTCAGAGCTGACGTTGGCTGACTCAGGGGAGCAAGGCTGTCCCCGTCCCTGCCGGCTGCCGCCCTGATGGGTACCGGTGTGGGGGCGGGGAGGAGTGAAGCATGTGACTGAGATACAGCTGAGCCCCTCCCTGCAGGACCCCAGCACCAGCTGACTCCTCCCCCTGCCCCCCACCTGCCACCTGGGATTTCCACCATATCTATCAGAAGCAACCTGAGGCCTGCGCGCATGTTCGACTCAATGCTGCTCAACAGCAGACCAGTCCAGGACTGTCACTTAGAAAGCTAGACTTCTCATTAGGAACCGTGTCTCTCTGCTTTGCAGTGGTGAATGTGCGTGCGTGCGTGTGTGTGTGTGTGTGTGTGTGTGGTCATCAAGGCTTTCAGAAGATCCCAGGCAACGGGGAAAAAAAGACAGATCTTCAGTGTTGATGACTAGGGAACTGGTTATAGAGATCATGCTGTGTACATCCATTGGAACCGGGTGGAACCGTGCCAAGCACGAGGACAGCGCCGGGTGCTAATCTGCAAGGTCTTCTAGGACATAGGGCTGTCGGGACAAAGTCAACCCGCAGGACAGCAGTAGCTTGTGGGGCGTATGCAGCTTCATCAATAATGAGGCGCGCACATATGTTTACATGTCGATGTATGCACCGGGGAGGGGGGGGAGACCAGAAGCCCCAAATTCTACCTGGCCCGTGGCCTCCTAGAATAAAGTCTGCACCCACCCCACCCCCCCACCCCCGCC